>VXAU01003450.1:21613-46447 GCA_013399695.1 Formicarius rufipectus | reverse complement strand
TTTTATATATCTCAGTATAAATGCTAGAGCTTACAAAATTAACTTTTATAACAAAAAGTTAATTGGTTTAACTTCTCAAAATTAAATAGTAAAATAAATTAAAAAAACAAATAGATTAAATAGTAGGAAATAAATATTGTTATACTAAGCATAATTAACCATAGGAATGGGGAAAAAAAAGAAAACAAAGTCACTGAATCACCATCCTTATAAAGCTTTGCAGACATTTTAAAGAAACTAATTGCTTTTGCTTTTTCAGTACATTTTGCAGGTCATCAGTGGAGAAAGACAATAGTGACAAAGAATTCCTAATTTACTTACTTTGCATAGTTCTTTAGCCCATGTTAATTTAGAGGATGCATAGAATGAAAGTAGTAAGGCTGACAGGTTGAATCATGCTTCTACCGAAGTTATCCAATTTCCTATGAGATTACAAACCGAAAAAAAATAGGCCAAGTAAAATCAGTTTTTTAGGAATTAGGTAGACTTACATCTACCTAATCTGTGGAAATATTCAGAACTGTCTTAGAAAAATGACAACATGTTCAAAAAATGAAAAAAAATCCAGCATTTTCAAGTGTTTTAATATCTTATTCTGTAACTGTTGTTCACAGGAATGGACTGAGATAGGAAATGCAGATTTTCTCCCTTCTTAGGAGCCTAGGTCTTCTAAATTGAGAGTAAACATATCAGTATTCTTTTGTCTGTGTGGTTGAAGAAAACTGTAGGTTATTTTCCATTGCATGAGAACAAGTCAGCCAAGTCAAAGGCAATACCTGAAAACCTGTAAGTTTTGTTTTTGTTAGCCTGTTTGTTGAAAGAAAAGAGGATTTGATTTTTACATCTAAAAGCAGCAATAAGCCTGACACTGACTGCTGGTTTGGGTTTTTTTCATTGAATTGACCCTTTTTTTCTTATAGAAAGTCTTGCCACCACTTTTCAATAAATAAATTTACTGCAGACAGCTTTCTTTCAGACACAACTGATTTCACATATGATCATAAAATGTTCAGGAGAGACTGCAGTAATGGAAAATAGAACTGCCTGACAGAACACTATTGCTACAGTTGTTCATAAATAATAGTACATGATTAAAATGCTGTGGGGGAAATGACCACCGTTGCATTCAACTAGGAGAGTGTTACCAGAACTCATCTGTATCTTTCATTTCTCAGATGCATCTTCTGTTTTTATTCCTCTTAACAATCTTGGATTCTTTCATTTCAGCTATATATTTTAGTTTTGTGCTGTGTTTCCAAATGAAAACATTCGCCTTTCATATGTTTGCGTTTTGTTTGTTTTTTTTTTTCTTTTAAATCAATATAATGATGAAAGCAGCTTCATACTTGGAAAATTAATTATTTGTAATGATTTGAAAGAAGAACACATTTTCATTACTTATTTGAAGCCCATACGTACACTTTGCATTTATATGTACTTTTCTTTGTGTTTTACACTGCCTAATGACAAAAGATATTGGAAGCAAATTATTTGATCAGATGTTTGCTAAAATATTAGCTATTTTCTGAAGAAATATATAACTGAGTTATTCAGCAACAAAAAGAGTAGGCATAACAAAATTAACTATTTTAATATTTCTGAAATACAGGAGAGAGGTGATTTCTTGCTTTTTTTGGTCTATTATAATAAACAAGCATACTGAAACTCTGTAGTGGAAAAGGTATGCTGAACATTCAGTCAAGCAAATGACAGATAAAACTTTGCTTATACTTCTTTCAAGCTTAAATATTGCTTAATTTGAACTCCAAGATTCAATAGTTTTACACTAAATAATTATAGAGTAATATATATATACATATACATACAATATATATTGATGTAGCATAGATATACAATATCTATGATACCATTTTTGCTAAACAGTCATACCAGTGAGGCAAGAAAACAAAATATCTGAATGTTTTTTAGCAAGTGTATCACTTCCTATTGTATTTTCCCACATATTTTATTATAAGTTTTGATGGAAATATGCTTTAATTTAGAAGTTTAATTATTTCTGAGGAAGTTTTCATATCACAAGATTCTTATTATTTAGAGACTTAAATATTTTCAGAAGTTTTATTCTTTAAGTAAGAAAAAGTGTAATTTCATCCCTATCTCTTTACTTACTCAACAGAAACAAAGGAAATGTGGGAAAAGACAGAACACAGATGATCATAGATGGCATTTTTGTTTTGGTTTGTTTTTTGCTGATTGACATTTTTTTCATTGATATTTTCAAGAGATATACCACAACTTGGATGCTGAAGACACCTGCTTTTACTTTCATTGAAAGCAGCTGCAGCTCCATTAATTTCAATGGGAGATGGATCCTCCTTAAGAGTGAGTGAAGAAAAGAATGATTACTGATGAATCAGTGCCATTGTGAATAACTGTTTGGTTTTTTAAATAGAAATAATTTGTTTGATAAAAAAAAGTGGTTTATGTTTTATCTTTTATATATCTATTTTGTCTAACATTGAACCTCTGGAAACAATAGAACCATAAAATAAAAAACTGAGTCAGGAGGGGAAAAAATAAAATAAAAATAAGAAAAGCATTCAGACTCAGATGTGTCATGAAATAAGTATTAAAATGCTTAGATGTTTTCCTGATGCTTGTGCCCATGTTGTCGCTAAATTTCACAGTGTCAGCTGTGTGGGAGACCTCGTCTGGTTGCCTCCAAGATAGGTGAATGGTAGCTTTTCAAGTTTTTGGGCAATAGAACTACTACGGAATGGAACTGATAGAAGCCCAAGTATCATACCTTTTGGTATGAAATTCCCTGAGCTTATGATTGTGTTTTTCCTCTCTAATCAACATGTGTTTTCAAATGCATCGAGTGAATGGTCAAGTTAATTTTGACTGAATTCTTGAGAGTGTTTCACCAAGATGTATATATTCCTTTATTCTGCTTATTCATCTGCTCCAAGTGCTTCCATAAAGTGTAGAGGGAAGGAATTATTCAACCTTCTCCAATTATTAACTATCTTCAGATGCCAGAAGGATGTATTTCACCTGTGCAAGACAAATTACGCTGAGTCTTATTCCCCTTATTTTGAGTTTTTTGATTCAAGTTATGTCCTTATATCTTCTGTACATCCTATATGTTATGTCCTTACATCTTCCTAGTAGACACATCAAAAGGAAAATATAAACCTTAGTAATTTTTAACCATTATAATATCTCATTACCATATACATAAGTATAGTTCTATGTACACTACATACAGAAACTTGCTTCCAAAGGATTCCAGGTAATTTTACACATATTATATTTTGTCTTGCTTAGTTAAATTATCTTATTGTGCATATTTTAAGGTTATACAAAAAGGTATTAGAAAGTAGATTTCCTTTATATATTTGTGTGTCAATTACAAACTTTGGTATGTTTGTAAAAGCTCTTTTGCAGTTTTAGAACACTCTTTATTCATAACAAGATGTCCCTTATACAAAAATTCAGGCAAAAAAAGTCAGGAGAGGGGGAAAAAAGGAGAGAAAATACATTCCATAAATATTTAAAACAATTAAAAGCTAACTGGAAAACAGTACATGTTCTGAAGTGGAAGTATAGAACATGTCCTGTGAAAATTAATATTGATAATTATGTAAGTGAATCTTTTCCTAACCGAATTAGGAGCTAATTTCTTTCCCCACTCAGTTTTTTTCATCATATAAATCAAATATAGAATCATATTTTTAAGCTAATATATAAGTATACCTGCATAAATTACAATAAAACTTACTTTCAAATCAATTGTTTAGATGTATAAACCTTATCCTTACAACTTTTTTTTCCAGTTTAAAAAGGTATGACTTCATTAGATATTAAAAGGTGGAAAAGGCTTTCTGAAAAATGCAGAAAAGTAAAATAACCAAATAATTTATAAAATACAAAGCAGAAACATGTCTTTTGCTGGTAATAAATTGGTATACAAGCTTTTAAAGGAATCTTTGATCTGATCAAAAGAGATGGGTGTTTCTTATATTTCTGTTCAAATTCTCAAGTGACAGGAAGGGTAATTAGGGAAGTTGGATGATTTATTGCTTTGGGGGTGTAATAGACATAATCATTCCAACAAAATTAAAAACATGAAGCTAAACTAAAATATATAGTTACTTGAGGCAGATAGAACCATGATCAACCTTTACCTATTTTGAACTGTATTAAAGGGCTGATGAGAAATAAATAATAACAATACATACTGCACCTTTCTCTCTTCTCCTTATCTCATAAAATTTTTGTGACTTTCTAACTAAACAGATGCTTGTTGCAAAAAAAAAATTCTTAATACAAGTTCATCCATATAGCAAATGGCGCACCTGAAGTATAGCTATGAAGGTTACCTTGGAGGAACTAAAGGAGACAGAGAGAGAGAAGACTTAAAAGGGGAGAAAAGCCCATAGGAAATGCTAAGAACAGTTATAGGAGAGAAGGAATACAAATCTTTCCCTGTGGGATTCCACCATATGCAGGAGGTGCCAATGATGATGATGATTTTCACCATGTATTTTTCTTAGTATTCTCTTTTCAGTGGGCCCTGCTTAAGCTGCCCATTGATTATTCCTGTTTCTGATGACACTTGAACTTCTTGGAACATGCGGTATATTTATTGGCCATTAATAACCTGTTCACCTGTACTACTGAACATTATTTTTAACAAATTTCAATGACTCCTGTTCATTTTTTTTTGTGTGTGTGCTATGCTTAGCTTTCTGGAGTACAAAGTAAAATCTGCAAAATAAAAATTAAGGAGGATTAAGCAATGTGATTCTGATGCCAGTGGTAGCTGCTTCCCAGGAGAAACAAGGCAATAATCCTAAAATTTTGCAGGGGTAAACCCCTGTGACCAATAGCATCAGACTAGCATGCTAACATACAGGAATTTGACCATAGAGGCTCTCCAAAAAGACTGCATCCATGTCTTACAGGAAAAGTTACAAACACGTAAATAGGAAACTCTCAGTATTATGACTGAGAGACACCTGAAGTCCTATACAAATATACTCTTCATCTTTTTATTAAATATGAAAAGTCACTTTTGTATTCGTTAGCTACCAATGTTTCATGTATATGGTTGAGCGGTTATAAAAACTGTAGAAGTGGAAGAAATAGATATTAAACTTTAAATAAATAAGCCTCCCACACACACCCCAGACCTCTTAAAAATGTTAGCGACAGCACATTGAATCCTAGAATCCTAGAATCCTAGAATCATAGAATGGTTTGAGTCAGAAGGGATCTTAAAGATCATCTAGCTCAAACCCCCTACCATGGGCAGGGACACCTCCCTCTAGACCAAGTTGCTCAACATGAAGCATTCACAATGTTGATTTCATTTCTGTAACAGCTAAGAAATATACAGTAAGTAGAAACTGATCTTTTTGTAGGTTGAATTTATGCTTCTCTGAAGGCAAAAAACAAGAATTGAAATATTAAAACTGAAATAAGTTAACCTGCATTGTAGATTAAACCGTTATACTACCATATTAAATATAATCTACGAGAGTTTGGAAAAGCAACTGCAAATATTGAAATTGCAAAAATAAATGATTGTAGAAATAAAACATTTACTATTATACTGTACTCCATCAGGAGAATGAACCTCCTCACACTGCAAAAATATAATAACAACACTGTGTCGTTGAGATACAAGAGAACAATTTAATGCAGATAATTCAGATGAACTTTAACTTGCAGCTGAAACCAAAGGCCAAAACTAACAATGAGAATAACTATGATGACATTTCAATGATGTTTAACATGTTATAGGTTTGGTGTACTCCTTGAGGATATTGCCACTACATGGAAAAGGACAGTGACCCAAAGCAGACAGCTACTCTTGCACACATAGGAAGCCTCTCTCTCAGGGGTACCCAGAATATCAGTTCAGCCCACCAAAGATTGGAAGGATTACTCACAGATTTCCAACAGAAAACAGTCACTTGCCCAGAGAGGGTTGGGAAGGGCACTAAATTCCATGGAGTCTCTTTGGACAGAGTCCCATACTTAGAGGGAGAGATTTTCCTCACTGACTTGCTTATCCAAGGTAGACCTCACAGAGCGAGTTCTGGCAGAGGCTCTGTGTATAACCTGGTTGGGTCTGTGATGGTGGTTGTGGCCCAGAAACTTCTCTGGCCTGAGGCCTTTCATTGGCTGGGAACCTTCTCTGTCCACAAAGGCTCGCCTCATTCCTAATTCCAGTGGGTGGATAAGGGGGATGTTGCGGTGCTGTGCTGCCAGGTGTGAAAGAAGGGCAAGAGGGGCTGGCAGCTGTCAGCTATTGGCAAAGGGCAGGGGTGTGTGGGTGCTCCTGTCATGCAGAGATGCACCCTGTCTCCCATTTTGGTTAATAAGCACTTGTCAGTGTACCCTTGCTGATACTTTGTGATGTTTCAATAGAGAGCACTCTATCCACTGCTCTACACTATTTAATCAAATGCTTATTGTATTCCCTAGAATAATTCTACACTTTCACCATAACTCTCTTTAGCAGGCACAAACAAAATAATATTTTAAAAACCCCTGAACTTACATGATTTGTTTCCAAGGCCATTAAATTTATATTCTTGAAATAGTCTATTGTCAAAAAGATGACAATATCTCTTTCTAATAGGATCAGCTTTTCTAATACATGAATGTGAATCACCTAGAGAAGATCTTGGGAAACATATTGGTCATGTCCTCTTTTAGCAAATGAAAAATATTGCCCTTGTGATACTTAGAAAATGCCAAAGTTGTTTTTTTTTTACTGTGTTTTCTTAAAATTAGTCTGTAAGACTTGAAAAACATGTTTATTGCAAGAGGACATAATGCAGTAGATTTTCAGTTAGTTAAGTTTTTCATCTTTTTCAGTGAATGCATTAATTTTAAATGTAAATTAAAAAGTATTCATAACAAAGTCATAAACAGGAAGAATGGTAGAAAGAAAAGGTAGAAAAATAATGAAACTATGAAAAGATACACGGATTTTTTTTTAAAAAGGGTGTTTTCAATAAAAAGAATGAACCCCCCATAAGGATCATCCTTTGTGTTCTTTCACGATGCCCAAATAAGAGAAGAACCTTTTAAAAAGAAAATCCCTAGTTAGTACCACACTGCCATGTACAACCAAAGCCTACAATAAGAAGTTCAAAACATCGAGTTAAATGATTTGCATTCTGCCAGGGTGAAGTGTATCACTAACTACAGAAAGCACATTTAGTCTTCAGGAATCTATGTCAAAATAGCACTGAACATTTGAGTCAGTGTTATCTCAAAAGTGAAAAGTCAGGTGATAAGATAAGCAATATCCACTGGTAAGTACAGCTGCAGAGAGGTAGCCTGAATAATCCAGTCATCATTTAAATTCTCTATTTTCAAAGTACTTTGAACACAAACAGAAAAATTGCATGTACAGGTGCGTTGTAGATGTTTGCCTCTACAAAACAGTACATTTCTAGAAAGTTGAGGAACATTTCTAACTATGTGAGGAAAAGCCTATTTTTTTAAAAAATTGAACTGGAATATCTACTGTAATAGGATCTGACAGAAGATTGAATTTCCTTAGTATTTGAGAATAACTGGTGTAGTAACCGGTGCAAGCGTGATGAGTTTTGTAGGGTTTTAAAAATGGCACAGCACGCTAAGAAGACATTTTTTTTAATTCACCTATGACAAGTATTGATTTCTCATAATGCAAAAAATTAAAGAAAATCAAAGCCTATTTGTGGAAAAGATAGACATAATCAAAACAGAAAGAATTGTAGCAAGCTTACTTTATTTTGTCCAAACACAGGGTACCCAAACAAATCACCAATGATCTTGAAAAGTACATTATCCCCTTACCAATCACACATGTTGCAGTCATGGAGGAGATAACAAATAGACTTTCAGAGTACATGTTGACTTTCATTTTAATTCCAATAGTTTTTGTTTTCCACATGCCAGTATTAAAAGCACCAGTATATCTGACATATAATGGTTGAGGAATTTGATTATCCTTCATTATTAATGGAAAAAAAAAAAAAAAAGAAAAGAAAGAAGAAGATCCCATAACAGTTTTATGAAACCTTTCTTACCCATGGACGTAAGTGTTCAAGTTAGTATGAATTATGTTCTTTGAAATACCAGAACTGAAATCATAGTATTATTGCTCTTATGCTTTTAAGTTCAAAGACATTATTTCACTGTCTTTAAACTTCTATTTGAAAACATTAATTCTGTGTCCCCAAAGGGAAATTTGTATTTTCATTTTATGCTATATGCATTTCAAATTATTGAATAATAGGTTTGATCTGACTTTCTGATAAGGTTAAAACACAGCTGATGCAAAAAGAACAAAGTATTTTGTATCTTGCTACATTCTATTAAGTCTGATTGTGTCATAATACAGAAAGTTGTCTTTCATCTAATTCTCTCTGGTATGCATATGAGTTTAAGTACAGTGTAATGATACCAAATACAAGAGGAGTTCTTACATGCAATGTTCATTCAGTCACTTTTTTTGGTACCTAATGGACACAGTTTCCCAATTTATTTTTTTTTAACGTTCTGTATTCACAGGATCTGAAATAATTTAAAACTACTTTCATTGAATTCACAAAGAAGTTTTTTGAAAACTGTAGATCACATGTTTTTGGTTTGTTTTAGAATGCATATATTAACAAAACAAATGGAATCAGACATGGAAACCTAAAATAAATTATAAAGAATTATGCATTTGTTAAATCAGTAATAATGGAATGTCATATCCTTTTTTCCCCCCAGATTCCTTAAAATGCGCCAGAAAAAGTGGTACTAGGATAGTAAACTCAGATATTTCACAGAATATGTCATAGAATATTCTGAGTTGAAAGGGACCTATGAGGTTCCTGTGTTGCCTAAAATCAAGAAAAAAAACTTTTCAAGGCAATATTATGTAGGTAAGGTAGGTTCTTTACTGAAAAGCTTTTCAGGTTCTATGTGCACACCACATAGGGGTGCTTACTAATTTTACAATACTGCTTAATTACCGTAACTATAGGTTACATCCAACCCCAGAATCATCCACCCTCATGCCACCTTGGTGCCACCCCCAGAACCTCCTTCAGGTCTGCCCCTTGGCACGCCTCCCTAGAATTGAGTCAAGCATCTCAAGACCGCTTACTTCTTCACCATCATCATCTTCATGTCACTTTCTTTCCTTGGAGTTTCTCCAAGGGCCCTGGGTCTTCTATTTTGACTACAATATGTATTGTTATTCTAGTCCTGGTACATGAGTCCCAAGAAAGACGTTCTAGTCGCTATATTACCTTTAAAACAGAAATTCAGGGATGTAGCACAGGCATAGAAACTGTGAGTTGCTATATCAAATATGTGAAGCTATACAGTTATATAAAAAAATTACAAACATATAAATATATACATATATATACAAATATATAAAGTCCTAAGGCATCATATGGAGTTCAGCTCTTAGGTGAATGGCCCATTTTTCCTTTTTTAATTTATTTAGAATGCTAAACCCATCCCACTATAATATAGATGACTCTAGATTAAAAGTCTTAGAATTCAAATATCTGCTCTACCACAAACTTCCTGATTTTTCCTCAGCAGGCTTTTTGAAATTGCCAGCTTCTTTCTTCCCTCCTGTCATTTCTCACCTATTGAACAAGTTCAAATTAAAGAAATAAATGATAAACATTTCAAATCACTTAGTTCTTCACAGAAGACCACAAGTTTATTTGAGATATCTAGATTTAAACACAGGCGGAATGCCTTCTGGAGCATCTGTAATTTCAGTTTAGTGAAGAAGTCAGACCATTACTTTGTAATTATTCAACCACTATCATGGTAACAAACTCATGTCTTTAACAGAGTCAGCACTTCATTGCAAGTTTATCAAGAGTTGAACATAAAGAGAATGGAAGCTCATTTCTATCAACAAAGATAGCAACAGATCTGAACAATAATAGGAAAAACAAAAAAACCCACAAGATTTAATAAAGAAATGTTATTACTGAAAAGTTAATTTTTGTGAGGTAACCCCAGTAGGCAGCTAAGCAGCACACAGCTGCTTGCACAGTATCCTATTGCTTAAACTTATTAAAGCAAAAGCTGCATGCTCAAGAAAAGTAATGTAAGGAATTCATTCACTGCTTCCCATTTTGGGCATAGGTTTATCCATTTAAAGGAAAATAAGGGTTCATCATACTTAACTGTTACTTGGGAAGACAAATACCATAACTCTGGACCTTAAGATGTTCTGAAATGCCTTATCCATGACCATAAATGCCTCTGAGGCGATCTTGTTCCCATGCAGACTTATCTGTAGGTCACAGTCCCTTTGACTGGAGTTCTCACTGAAGTTCCAGCCTGTCCAGTACAGCAGCACAGGAAGAGCAAAAACGCTCTGTCCATCTGCAAGTCAAGGCACATTGCTATTGCTTTTAGCAAAATGTTCCCAGGCATGGCACAGTAAGGTGATAAGCAGCACAAGAAACAATCAAAGCAGACACTAACAAGCATTGCATTCTAATATTCAATAAGGCATGCAAGGCCCATGGCAAGCACAGGACCCTGTTGGTTAGTACTGGCTTCAAGACTTACAGTGGGTGCCAAAATGGACCATTGTGGCTTGACGCCAGTAGGCAGCTCGGCACCTCACAGTTGATTGCTCATGTCCCTCACAATGCAATGGGGAAAAGAATCAGAGTGGTGAAAATTGAAGTGGTTGAAGTGGTTGGAATGAAGAGTTTAAAGGATTACACAAAACCTGTGCACAACAGCAAAACAAAATAAGTGTTTCATTCACTGCTGACCATCACCAGCCATTTCAAGGAAAACAGAGCTTGCCACATGTAGCAGCAGCAGACAGATTTGAGCAAACATGTCATAATTCAGAATATCACCTCCTTCCTCTTTTTTCCCCTCTACTTTTATTGCTGAGGCTGACATCATGTGTTATAGGATATCCCTTTGGTAAATTTAGGTCAGCAGTCCCAACTATGTTGTCTTCCAGCTTCTTGTGCATCCCCAGACTATTTGCTGGCTGGGCAGTATGAGAAGATGAAAAGTCTCTGACGTAAAGTAAGCACTGTTCATCAATAACTAAAACATCAGTGTCTATTCTACACTGTTTTGGTCACAAATCAAAGACATACCACCATATAAACTGTGATGAAATAAATTAGCTGTCTTCCAGCCAAAACCAATATTTAAATACCTTCCTGTAGCTTTGGATGTTAATTTCTGATACCACAATATGTGAAATAATTTGTTAGTATAAATTATAAAATAATACTCGATTTGTATTTGAAAAATCATGCAAAATTAATTGCATAAAATTATTGAAATTCCTGTTATGGACCTGATGTCTTCAAGAGAAATAGCTATTTATATGATCTTCATAGCATACTGGAAAGCTGGACTGCATTTCTGCAGTAAACATGATTCAGAAAAGATACACTGTAGGTTCAACTTGACTGATTTTCAACATTTCTTATTTGCACACCTTTGAATCTATTTTTTAACTCTTAATGGAATTATGTTGGGTAATTCAGCTAAAGCAGGTGAGGTTAGAAATTGAATTTAGTATACATTGGACTTAAATAAGAAATTCTGTATATTATCTTGGCTTGTTTTATCTATTTTTGCCCTCTCAGAGTTTGATTGATACAGTGTCTCTCAGCTTGCATCTTGCACTTCTATTCTTAGATAGAAGCAAAGCTTTGTTATACACTCTTACAAGGTATTATGAGAAGAATGGGTATTTTAAGTGCCAACATTACAATGTAAATAATAGTATTTGTGGAAACTGCAGTACAGTTATACTCCAAGTACCAGTCAAAGTGGAGGTTATAGAGTATTCTCATGTAATCTGTTCAATAATACTTGAAATATCACATAAAGTGATAACAGATCCATTATATACAGTTCAATTGCTAACATGAACCATTGAGATTGAGACCTAAGGTAAATCCACAAGAGGTGGTTTTAAAATGTCAGCCCAGTGAAATCTATAACTCCAACTTGTATTCTATACTGCTTTTTACAGCTGAGAGAGAGTGGAAATGGAATCCATTACAGTGGGGAGAGAGCAAAAAGGAATGAACTTCATGTTTTTAAGTCTTAGAATTGTAGAATCATAGAATGGTTTGAGTTGAAAGGGGCCTTTAAAAACCATCTGGTTCCACCTCCCTGCATGGACATGGTCAGCTTCCACTAAATCAAGGTGCTCAAAGTCCCATACTATGTGACCATGAACCACAACTTCTCAGAGAAAACTGTTTCAGTGCCTCACTAGCCTTTTAGTTTGTTACCTTTTGTGCTATGACTATTGGCCTTAATTATTTAAAAAAAAAAGTCAATCTTTCTTTACATACTGAAAGGCCACAATAAGGTCTCCCTGGATTCTTCTCTATTCTGAGCCAAACAATCCCAACCCTCTCAGCTTTTTCTCGTAGGAGAAGTGTTACATCCCTCTGATCATTTTCATGCTGGGTACCCCAAAGCTGGATGCAACACTCCAGGTGGGATCTTACTAGAGCTGAGTAGAGGGGAAAGAATCACCTCCCTCAACCGGCTGCCATGGTTCTTTCCGTGTAGCCTAGGATATGATTGTTTTTCTGGCTTGCAAATGTATATTGCCATCTGATATATAACTTTTCATCTACCAGCATTCTCAAGTGCTTTTCAGCAGGGTTGCTTCCGATCAGTTCATCCCCCAGTCGGTACTGATACTGGGTATTACAACTCAGGGAAAGGACCTTGCAATTGGCCTTGTTAAACTTCACAACCTTCACATTATCCCAGTTCCCAAGTCTGTCAAGGACCCTCTGGATGGCATCCCTTCCTTCTAGCATATCAACTGCATCACTCAGTTTGATGTTATCCAAAAACTTGCTAAAGCTACATTTAATCATATTATGTCATTGATGAATATATTCAAAAGTATCCCAATAGAAACCCCTGAGGGACACCGCTTGCATTTGGATACAAAGTCATGGATGGCAACTTTGGATGTAGCCATTCATTGTGTTCCTTATCCATTAAGGAGTCCATCCATCAACTTATAACTTATAAGGATGTTGTGTGAGACTGTATCAGAGCCTTACCAAAGTCAGATCAAGAAATGTTCTTGCAATGTCTTCTATTCTATTCCATTATAATTCTATTCTATTTCTTTGTGCCTTTCTTGTAAATTGGACTAATGTTGACTAGCTTCCAACCAGTGTGAGTGTCCCCAGAGTCCTAAGACTATGGGTAAATGATCAAGAGGTCCTGCTGTAATATTGACTAGCTCATTCAGTATTGCAGGGTGAAACCCATGGACTTACAACATTCACTAATACAACTGGACCCTTAAATTTCTGTGTCCACAAAAGGAAAATAACTGTTCCTGTAGTTGTAGCACTCCAACTCAAAGGAACAGACAGAAAAAGATCTATCATAAGGATGAAAGGATGACAAAACAAATTTTGATTGCCTATGCTCTTTCTGCATCCCTGTTTGCCAGTAGATCATCCATTATTGGTCCAATGTTTTCCGCGGGCCTCCTTTAGTTATTAATATACTTTAAAAATCTTTCCTTGTTGTTTGAAGCAACAATAGCTAATTTTAATCTAGGTGATCTTTGCCCTGTATTGTCTTCTTGCTGTGTGTGCAAACAGCTCTGTAGTGTTGCAAAGCCTGAGCTCGTTTCTAAGTATCATCCAATCATATAACCACCACCTTTTCTTTGGCCACTGGTTATGATTCTGTTATGATCCTATTATTAAAGTTTTTAGAGAGATACCTCTGCCTGAATTAAGGTGCAAAGGAGACCATATGGTGAAGTCAATAGTCTGAATTATATTTAACAGTAAATGAGGGGTTGAAGGAAGGAGAGAGAGAAAGGGGAAAGAGAGATGGGGAGAGAAAGAGTGACTGAGAAACACATTCAGTAGAAAAATATCACCCAAGAATGGCAGAAGACTTTTAGAAAGAGAGTACTGTATTAATTCAAGCTACAAATTTGTAATTACTGTAAAGAGCTCTATAACGAGCAAAACCATAAAATCCACCGATTTAACAAGAAGCATGAATGCACACACACATATAAATACATAAGTTAAAGTTTGCTCTAAATATACATAATTTTTTTTGTCCTTTGAATTAATGAAATAGATAATTTTTGGTTACATTAATGTACAGAATGGAACATTGTCTTAGAGCTGATTGTAGGTTATGATGTCTTCTTTGCTGCATGATTGAACAGATTATGTCATTTTTACTTCCTTTAAATTGCTAAGACTTAAATGAAACCTGCTTTTTTGAGACATAAGTGTCACAGTCTAGACTACTGATAAACATTGACCTTAATAACAGGTTTTAAATGTCTTTAAAAAATAATATTCACCTTGTTTTCCGAAATCTGATAGTATAAAACATATTTTAGGCTACTTCTTTGAGAGCTTATGTAATCTGTGATTTACTTAGCTACAGGTTTTAATAAATCTCACTTATGTTTCAGTTCAGGACTGAGGAAAAAAATCCTGTGTTTCATGCTTCCTTGATGTATCCTATCTTACGTTAAATGTAGGTGTCTATACAGGACAATAGCTAATCCTCTCTCCTTTCTATCCAGAGTCAATCATTTCCAATACTTATCCAATCAACAACCCCCCTACCTTCTCCTGTTTTTGAATACTCCAAAATTGTATACATATATATTACTTATATTTATTGATGTTCTTGTGAAGTGGTTGATATAAAATTGATACACTCTTAAACTTTTGACAACTCAAAGAAAAAGACAGCACATCTTTGTTTCAATAGTTATTTGTGAATATTTGAGGTGGTGTTATTCATGCAATCATTCATTTTACTTTAGTCTTTTTGACAAAGAAACTTGTATCCATTGAGTTTAATGATTGTCAAAATCTAAAGTCTTACCTGCTCTGCAGATGTCTAAAGATCACAACAGTGGGTTAGTAGGATTCTATAATACACAAGGACACAGAGACTTTGTCCTCTAAATTTCTCTACTATATTCTAGATTACCCCAAGAAACACATGAATCACCACTATCAAGTAAACTATCATAAAAATCACCACTAGCAGGTATACCTGAGACTAGTAAACCAAATATATACCCCAAACTATTACAAATCACTTTCAACATTCATTGGTATCATATCAATTAAATGTATGTCAACCATCAGTAGTAACAGTAATCAATCATTTAGCAAAAATCAGTAACAGCAACAGCCAAGTAGGCATATACCTAAACTTATAATTATTGAAACAACTTATCAATAATATAACAGGAGGTATAATTGAGTACTAATAAGGAGATAAAAATGTCATCACTATCAAGTGAATTAGATTTTAGAAGAGGACAAAGAATCCCAAAGGGAAGGACAAACTGATACTAAAGGAGGACCCAACCATCCCAGGTTTGTCAAAAGACAAACCAAATGAATCACAACAGTGGGGTAAAACAAGATAACAGAGAGAATCTCACTTAAAAGAAGATATGTGCCTCAGAGCCTGGATCAGACAGGTGTTCTTGGTGGAAGCCCAAGATTTCATAGAAAGTTAATGTGGAGAATTCAATTTGTTTAAGGAAGGGAAAGTAGGTGTAGCATAGGGAGTTTTCAAAGAGAGGTGCTCCATTCTGGATAAAAATTGGAGCCCTGTTATAACCGGGCCATATATATATAGCTCTATATGAAGTCCTATATATAAGAGGGCATAAGACATACTAAGAGCAGACAACTTTTAATTTTGATTTTTTTAAAGCATTAACAGATTTTTTTTTAACCTGTAACAGCTAAGAGATGATGGAATTTTCTATTTTTTCAGTTCAAATTTATATTTTCAGACAGTTTTCAGACAGTTGCTCTAACAGTACCTTGTTTTTGTGCTTGTCAGTGGTATCACAAGTTGTGTCAAGTTACTATGCACCCAGCTGTACTTCAAGGACGTTCATGGTTCCCAGGCCTAGTTCCCAGGCTGGCAGTTCCAGCTTGGGTTTTCTTTCTCTGTCACTACATTTCAATAGTCATTTTATTTTGCTCAGTAAGTTTTACTGTCTAACCAGGCCACCTTTGCAGCTGCTCTCATCAAGGATGAGCCAAACCCACTAAAACAATGGGGTTTAAAACAATAAATATTTCCTTTAATTCAGTATCTGAGACTTCTCAAAAGCCTTTTGACTATTACAAAAACAAGAATACAAGTTGTCATATATCAATATATAAAAGATAGCGTCAGATAACTTTTTGATTTTAATCATTCTTTTCAGAATGTGTAATGATGTCCACTAGAAGAGAGAGGTATTGAAAACTACAGGTAACATGCTGTCAACCTATGAAATTTAGAACACTTTTATTGTGCTTATATTGAGTTTTAGTTTTAAGAGAGACTGTTTATTTACATGTTATTTTGTTTGTAAGATTTATATATAAAAACAAACAAAAAACCCAAACAAACCAAAAAACCACAACAAAATAACTACTGGTGGCCTGGTGACCGTGTATTAATGTAACACAAATTGATTGAGTATTGTAGAAAGACATGTTTTCTTTCATCTTTTTTGTTCTCTCTTTTACCAGGGATTCTTTCAGAAGCAGAAAGTGGTTGCAGAGTCTTTATTTTCTTCTGCCCCATGTGAAAAGGAATTAAACACTGCTGTTTGCTGACTGCTGTCTCTAAGCCACAAGTACACAATTTGTGCCTTAGTGTCTTTCAGATTCATTTCTTTGTTTTTCATTGTTGTCCCTAGGTGCCATTGCTGAGACTGGCTTGCCTGTGGCTATACATTCCTCATACATATAGTTTGACACACAAACTATTGTCTGTCACAGGTTTGTTCTTCACTAACATTAACTACAGTTTGTCCTGTTGGAAATGTACAATGTACCTCCAGCTTCCTTTTACAGTTCTGTGCAGTTTTTGCCAGCATTTTTGTATTTCTTTTTGTTTAGGAAAGAGCAAATTTATAAAAACCAAAGCATCTCTAAGACAAACATGGAGATAAAGTACATAACAACATAAATAGGATTGTTTTTTTTAATACTTCATGGAGTTTTGACAGTAGCATCTCAGTTTGTTCAGAAAACTATTATGAAGCACAACCTAGCTGTATCATTGCTATCAATTTTACTAATGTAACTTGATTAGATATGAGTTTGCAACTGTACAGTGTTGATATAATGAAAAGATAATGAGATATTTTCAAATTGAATTTGTTTTGTTAAAAGTAAAAATTAAGACTACTGACTTGAAAACCTGGTTCTCACTAATACATAACAATATAGGAGAAAAGAAATAAAAGGAAGATTTTCTTAGCAGAAATATTCACCCAGAGTCTACTAAGCATTTTTAGAGTTCTAGATCTGTCAGAGAATTGATATATTATGAGAAATTATATAATAATGAGATATTACTACCAAATCAAATTTTATAAAAATAAAATACATTTCAATCTTCATTTCAAGTTATGTACTAGGTTTCTTATTAATCTGGAATAGAAATATAAGATTAGTTCACAATTTTTCTTTTCACAAGTCATAACATTGTTTACATATTTCACTAGCTGTTGTTATCATATCACTTCAGTAGGATTCTTACTCTTTTGTACTCTTTTTTTTTAATTTGGAAAAAAACTAAAAAGAAGAAAACAAAAACAAAAAAACAAGAACACAACAAACTAACAAAAAAAAATCAGAAGCAATGGATATTTATTGCATTAAAATTTTTTTCAAACCTGGCAAAGGGTTTGTTGGAATTCTAAAATTCCTTCTAAATTATTTTCTATTACATTATTAAACTTTCTTGGAGAAAAAATAATATTAGAAACTGAGTGTGTTTTCACCCACCAACAAATGAGCTTGTATACAAGAGACTCCATAACAATATTTTCTTTTCATTACCAATGTCTAATTAGTCCACTGAACTTGTCTATGTGTGTTGTTGTTGCCATGCTTGTGTGATCTTCAAAAAAAATCAAGTAGCAAGGATATATGTTTGACGTCTGATAATTAGGTAATGTTGGAATAATTGGCCTGGAAACATACCATTATTTATTGTTCTGAAAGTGTTAGAGGTCCTAAGTATAAATGCACCTGATTTTTTGGTAAGTTGATTCCAATTAGGCTTTAGCTGAAAGGATGTCTTGCAGAAGCTGGCAAACCTAAGCACTGTTGCCTAGGACAAGGGTGAGCCAAATATTGACTCTAAACAGGAGCAGAACTGTAGATGGAAGGCTTCCTAATCTTGGCTTTACTAAGACCAGGTAATACATTGCTTGTCCCTCATGCAGATATCCTCTTCTCTTGCCTTCACTTCCGTATGTTCCTTGGTTAAAACTGCTAAAAGAAAGTTACTAAGCAACAAATAAATAGAGGCATCCCTTCTTGCAACAATCACTTCTAGACCTTCTTCTGTTCTCAAACTCACATCCTCCCTTTTCTCTCATAGAATTTCTCCTATTGCTTTTACTTTCTACTTTTGTTTTAGTTGGTCCCATTCTTCTTTCTCCTTATTCTCTCTTTCCACTGTACACATACAGTTATGATTGGCATCACTTTTACTGGCACTGAATCACTTTAGGCATATCTCCAATATGCAGCTCTGCTTCTAGTTTACACATGTAAGACTATATGTTGTTTGAGCAGTATGATCTACAGACACCCTGTGTACAGAGTGTCTAGGACAACAGAATCACATTTTCATTATTAAATATTATTACTAATATGATATTAAAAATATATCTGTTCAAATAAAAACATAGTCAAGAGCAGGTACAAGCCTTAGTAATAACACATACAGCTAGTTTAACCAGAGAAATATTAGAAATTATGAAACCTTGAACCTGATTCAGCACTGGCAATTTAGCAAATCTTCAGTTATTTTAGTGTAGGTGTGGCACTTAGGAATGTGGATTAGTGGTGAACTTGGCAGTGCTATATTATCAGTTAAACTCAAGTTTAAAGGTCTTTTCCCATCTAAATGATCATGTGGTTCTATCTTTAGTTACTTTACCCCTTGAATTGAAAAATGGTGGAAGTTAGAAAAATATGACTGTAGCTTTTAAGTTACACACAAAAGAACATTGCCAAAACAGAAAGTGGACATCTGTGGAAGGAAAAAGGGAAAAGCGCAAGAAAATATCCCTACAGGTTAGTGTCACCTGAATTTCAAGAAGGTATTAAAGAATCTGTCATTGTGTCTTGGGATCAAGCTTATGAATCTGATTTAAGTTCCATCTTTGTTTACTAGGTACTTTTCTTCATAAAGGTATTCCAATACACTGCAATGTATCTATCCTAAAATGTGTTAATTTTAAACATTTAAAGTTTTTCCCAGAATGGAAATAATTATTTTTTGTGTAAATTTAGTTTTATTTTGCAATTTTAACTTTGGGATATACCTGGGAGAGGTTATTGCTGCCTTTTAACAGAAGGGGGCTTAGAAGAAGAATGGCAACAGGAACTGTAGTGGTAAGACAGGGGTTGTTGGATTTAAACTAAAAGAGATGACATTCAGATGAGATATAAGGAAGAAAATTTTCAAGTGAAATGCAGGAACAGGTTGCCCAGAGAGATAGTAGATGCCTCTTATCAGAAAGTGTCAAAGGTCAAGTTGGACAGGGCTCTGAGCAATCTGACGTACCTGATGTCCCTTCTCATTGCAGAGTTGTTGAACTAGATGACCTTCCTTTCAACCTAAACCATTCTATGATTCAATGTTAGTGGGAAAATCACAAATCCCAAACTAATTGGTAACTAATTCTTAGAGTTTAGTGTATCATGTACTATGCACTATGCATAATACATATGTCTTACGTAGCAAAATTTATGCCATGTTACACATTGTGTATTATTTACTATTTTCTTATGTTAAATTTAGATAATCCATTTTAATTCATGTATGAGTAAATGCAAAAAGTGTTTTTGTGTTGTACATAACTCTGAATAAAGATGATCTGATGCTCATGACACTTATACGGAGATGCCCTTAAAGAACTGAAATGAGGTTAATATAAACTTTGCCTTTGCAAAATATTTTGAAAATATGTTTATTGACATTTTCATACAACTTTACAGGGTTATACATAACCTGTGTATATTCTGTATTGATGTTTTATTTTATTTGAGAGATCAAGTTGTGTGTTATGTGGTTTGTTTTCCTGTTAGTGTTTTATGGTCTATTTTTGTGTTTTGCTTTCTGTTCTTTTTTGTAATTTATAGTTAAGCATTTAAGAGTAGCAAAAAATTCACAAATCTGCAGATTGTAAACATGCTTTTCTTACATTAGAGGTAACTAACAGTCAACAATCTTTGCAAGTATTTATGGTAGATAAAAAATCCCTGTAAATCCCTGAGAAACGGTAGCAGCTAGGGACTTGATCCAGCACACATGGAAATTCATGGTATCTTACCCTTACTAGAATGGTTCTATCACTCTTCCCTAACCGAATTGATTTTAAGTCTTAGAGCTGAGTTGAGGACACAAACTCCATCAGCTTTATCCTCCAGCAGGTGGACTGCCTTTGCCAGTGGAAAAAAATCTGTTTGCAGATCAGATAAATACTAAAACCTCTTTACCTCAGATTACCAGTAAGTTATAAAACTAGTATAATCTGTGTTATTTCTTGTACCAAATAAATACTGTTCTAAGTATGAATTCATGAAAAAACTCAGGGGGCATAATAAAATTATCTGATAAATAAACTGTAGGCCATACATTTTGTTTGTAAAAATGGAACAGGATGTTAGATTAAAGGGGTTTGAATAAATAAAATGGTCATGTGTTTTAGTAAAGTTATTAAATGATGATACAATCAGGAATACAAATTTCACACCTACAGGATAGATCTTGTAGCCTTAAACCTATGCATCAGAAAACTATTCTTGTTTGCATAGATACTGAACACTATGAAACACCTTTCATAAGAACTCTGAGGCTGAATATTTTAGTTTTCTATATTAGTAGAGGGATAACTTACATTAATATGGGATTAATGGCATAACATGGGAATACAGGGTCCCGTTCTGATGTCCACATTTCAAAAAGAGATAATGGAAAACTCAGTTTAGAAATGAGCTACAAAAATATTCTGAGAAATTGAAAGTCAGGGCACTGAGTGCCTTAATATCCTGGGGAGGTTATTAACCCTAGCTAGCCCACCCTGAATACCACCCTAAACACATATATACAACCATACACACCTGCTCCCATGCTCAGAGGCTCGAGTTCAGCTCGGATCTGAATACTGGGCCCCTGCCTGAGCCCTGCTGTAGGTATCCCAGAGCTCAGACCTTCTCCTGACCATCCTGACTTGCTGACTGCACCCCTTAGATTGATTTTTGACCTCAGTGATCACCTCACATTTGTCTGGTGATGGTTGTGCTGTGGCAGGATGCACCGCTGTGGCCACCCCGCTCTGCTCCCCTCTTGGGGCAGCCCTGCCCTGCCTGCCCTGGGGTCACTCTCCCACCCCCACACTCCTCCCCTAGGAGCAGCCCTGCTACTGATGCTTCCTGACAGCTACTGCCTTATTATTTGAGACAAAGAAAGATATTTTCTGTTTATCAAGCTAGAAGGGACTTGATCAGTATGTAAATGGACAGACATTTCTCATTTTACTGAATACGTTGACTAAGGTATAAAATCTACACAAGTTCAGATTACATGCTGGGGTTTTAGTTTTTGATAATTTTTAATTCCAATTTTTTTGCTATTTTTGTTGTTATAGAGCAAGTTGTAGGAATCCCATACAAAAATATTCCAGTTTTTATCATTTAAAATTCTGAAAGCCCTATGAAAAGATATGTGGAAGCTCAAGATTACTAATTTGAGTGTGTAACCTCACTAAATCCTCTCGTCTTTCCTGGTCAGGATCAAACTAAATGGTTGTCACACTGTTCTCTGGCCTCATAAAATCTATTAAATAGCTTTTATCATGTAAGTAGTGTGGAAACTGAAATGACAAATATGATTTAATCTGTCTATTCAAGGATAAGTGTGAAAGTAATAATAAAATTCGGAATTGTCATTGTCCTAGCTTACACATTTGTCCACAGAATAGATAAAGATATGACGACTATGCAGAAATTGTGGAAGATGTTATAACATAAACATGACAAAATCAACAGTCATTGCAAAATGAACTGTGTGAAATCCAGATCAACACAGACAGGCAAGTAGGCCTGCTCTTTTTGTACTCAAATGCGATAAGAACTTACACTTGTATTTTATTTCATTCCTATTCATAAAATAAAATGTTTAATCTTACATAATTTAGCATGTCTGACACTAAGAATACAAGCATTTGAAGTGTTCTTTCTTGATGCAAGAGTTTGCTCAAGGTACTTACGAAACCAGTCCACGCGTTTTTGCAAACAAGACCTTATGCTGATTTGCCTAGTTACTTCCCTTTAAATGTTTTAGCCATCTTAATATCTTCAAGACTTCCAGACATAAAACCCACAGACCACATTTACAAATGCAATTCTAAAAGATGACAATAAAGCAAATAATATGATTTTCCTAAAGTGCCTGAACGCACTAGACTGTCGCCCATTTTTCACTTTTCAGTATTAGACTCTTCTACTGGAAAAAAGAAAACCATCTCTAATATGTAAACAAAACATCAGATAGTGACAACTCAAACTCCTTGGCCCAGAAATCTCCCTGTTAATATGCATCTCTACCGTCTTCCTCCTTCACTGCCCAAGTTAGCATACTGCTGTAGCTGACATCACCAGACACAGTAAATGTACCAAAAATCCTCATGTAAATTTTTAAGTGGAATTTTATTTTCAGTTCAACAGATAAAATGGCATATAGTCTACATTTAACTGCAAAAACACATTCAAACAGAAATCTGCTATGTTGTTAGGGCAGGCAAAAGACCATCTCTTTCTTGTCCTCAAAAATTATATCCATTTTCCTTCTTTCATGTCTTGAAGCTCTTTCTTTTAAGCCAGCTAGGAATCATGACTCTGAACTGACTGCCAGCCTCTAAACTTAGGTTCCTAGGACGAGCCATGTGGCTGTCTACTTCTTGCATCCTAATATGCCAAAATAATATCTTGCTAAAATCCTGATTCTACAACATCCTAGGTTTTACATTTGTCTTAGATGAAAGTAAGCTGTTTACTGTCTATCCAAATTGGAAAGAAGGTGGTTTGGACATGAATTTTGAATTTGTTTATTAAGAATTCTTTGTTGTTGATGTTGTTTCTATTATTGTTTTGGTATTATTGATTACAGGTTTCCATTAACCAGTTTTTATTGGTTCCCATCCACAAACATTCAAAATTTATGGGGTCTTCAGAAATATAAAATTATATACAACTTCTCTGGGAGCAAAAACCCAAACAAAGGAAATACAATAACATTCAATTAGATAAACAAAATCCATTCATTTCATATAAGGAACTGAGCAGTGGGTTACTAATCTGTTTTGTGGAGGCAAGCACACTTACATAGAAACACCCACCTAAGAAGAATTTTGCTCAAGTGAGACATAGACTATAAAGGTTTTTTGGAGAGTCCTGCTCTGATGCAGAGGTAATTTATCCCACTCTTTGACACTGTGTTGTTGGAGTCTACACCAGAGTATTGTGAAGACACTTAGGTGACAACTAGGATTTGCTGGTCATAGTGGTAGGGCTGCACTCCATTTTGTGAGCAACAGGAGTCTAATGACCTTCTTAGCTAGGTGAATTCAGGCACAATTTCTATCCCATCAGTCCTTGATCAATAACAAATCTACAACATTATAATTAATGCAAATGAGACTGCCCAGACGTGATTTTTTGCCTGTATGGGGACAAAGAGCTCTCTAAGCCTCTCAGCATGTGAGCTTATGCATACATTAGCATCAGTGATCAAAATAAGAACCAAACACATTTAAAAAAATTTATTTGTTCATTGCAGGAATGAAGGAGCTATGATGAATATTTTGCTAACATTTAAAATGGAGAACAAATCAAAATTCCAGTATATAGCTGTTCTATTTTTCTGGGGAAAAAAAAAAAAAANTTATCATTTCATTATGAGTACTTTAAATAGAATTAAAGTAGAAGAGTTAATAAATATTGCTTTTAAAGCTTTGTTGAGCTGAATATTGAGATAAAGGTTAAAAAGAAAGTAGACATGCCATGTAGGAATGACTTATTTTGCAAATCAGAATGGCTATTATTTAATTTTAAAATAATCTTAGCTGGGACCTACTGCTATGTGAAAGGTAAGAAATACTTTTTAAAAATCTCCTATATATATATAGTCAAATAAATAGTCTGTTAAGTAAATGTGTTATTTTACCATAGATTAAGTAAAAAGGGAGCAATCACAAAACAAATTTAAAGAAAAGCAAGAAGATATATCTTGTTCTAATCAAACTATAAATTTATAGGCTAGTGTACTAGCCAAGGCTGTAGAACCAAAGCACTGGAGCTTTTCATAAGACAGATGGCACTCAGAGGGACTAGAGTGCTGAGAAAAGAAGCTATCCCTGATGAGCTAAAGGGCCTTTACTCGATATTGAATTTTTTTTTTCCTAAGGATTTTTTGGGGAAAAAAGTGTTAAAACAATTTTGTTCTCTTATTGATGAGACAAAGAACATATTATGCACAAATGTTACTATTAAACAGATTTATAATAAAGTCCCATTAACTACTCGAAAAACTGAAAAGCTTCCTGCAATTAAGCTAATTTTGTAACACAATTGGATATGCACATATCCACATATATGTCCACAAATATTGAAATAATGCTGTCCAAAGCAATTATTTTAATATATTAAGAGAGAATTACAGAATAATGGTTTCACTTTAGTAAATACATGCAACATGAGCTTTATTGCATTCCTAACT
>VXAU01003450.1:1284-19665 GCA_013399695.1 Formicarius rufipectus | reverse complement strand
AGTATCTACCTTCATTTCACTACTTGCTTGTTAAGGTTCCCTTCTGTGCACTTGGTCTCATTGCAGCAAACTAGCATTTAACAATGAAGTCAATAGGAAGTAAATTGAAATTTAATTTTAAGTCACACTAGGATGCAATCAGAATAAACACACGCAAGCTCAGAAGCCTTCTCAGATAAGGGCGTGGAGGCTTTGTGGTTTCATTTAGTTCTTCCTGCTTTACTTCCACATTTTTTTGTTTGTTTGGTTTTGGTTTTGGTGGGGGTTTTTTGGGTTTTTTTTTGGGTTTTGTTTGTTTGTTTGGTTTTTTTTCCAAGTGAGTAGATAGGTCCCAGGTCCTGGTTACTTCTATAATAACAGTCAACTGACAGGTAACATTTCTCTGTGGCAAAAATGTTTGAACTTTCAAATTTGTTTTTAATTCTGCTCACAGGNAGTATGTCCTTTTAAATCATATCTGGCTGACTGAGTATATTATATTTTTAAAAGTGGTGAGAATTATTAAATGCTCTGAATCTTAATTTAAAGGGCTTATCTTGAAAAGTTTCACCCTCCAGATAGAAAGATAAATTTCCTTTTTGTTTCACCTCAATACGGTTTTTCTACAAGAAATGTATCCATGCTTAGAAAGGATAATCAATTCTGCATTTGTTTGTACTAAAATCTTTGCCACAGGTAATAATTTGCACTATAGTTTATACCAAAGTCCCTCAAAAGTTACGGAAAGATTATTCAATGGTTGTTTTTCTTTTCTCTGGATGTCTTTGCATTCTTTATGTCTGAAGTATATGTATTAAGTACTTATGAAAGGCCTTCATAAACAAAAGACTTACAACAGTAATATCAGAGACCCACTGGTATGTAAAGCTGAAATGGAAACATTTAAGGCCTAATATAAGATATTAAATAATGGATATCTGGACGAAAATGAATGTTTTTAAATGGACAGAGGTATGAATCAGAAAGAGGAGACTACAGATTCTGACACTTTCTCTATCTTCTTAATGAATCTATTTGATGTGTTGATGTCCAAAGTCCTCATAGGAAAAATGGGAGTAATTTTATTCCTCCTACCAGTTTGTCTTTTTAGATTATCACATGTTCAGTACAGTGGTTGCTTATTATNNACAGTGGTTGCTTATTATTATGTATGATGCCTGAAAAGCAGGATTCTGATTCAGATTTGGCTATGACATGCTACTATTATGCAAATTATGGTTTAAAACCTCACTGAAGGTATTTAAAGAAAAAAAGGATTAGTAGGTTCTTAATTTTTTCTGAGGAAAAAATCTGACTTTGCCTATGCTGGACCACATTTGAATTTAAATTTCTACATTTTCTAACTTTGTTGCTTTGGGTTTTTTTTTAATTTTTTCAGAAATGTTGAATTAAGACTTATAAGTCATATATATTAATATATATATGCATCTCTTACAGCAGCTATATGTCTGCTGTACCACTGTTCAATAAAAGTGGACGGTTTAGGAAAAAAAAACAAAACAGCATAAAATAAGAGGATGATGACATAATATTATCTATACTTTTAAATTATTATTTTTACTCCTTCATTTGGCAATAAATAGTCAAACTCCCAAGCTATATGATTGCACTCAATGTGTCATGCAGAGAATGAGGACCATAAACCTGATGTATGTGAGTAGAAGAGTCTTTTTCTGTCAAACACAAAACATCCTGGTGTTTCACAGATGGAGTTTAGACTGGATATGTCATATCTCTAGCACAGACAGTAAGGAATAAAGGGACAAGGAAGTAGCGAGCTAAATTAGACTTTGGACATCACAATCTGTCTTTGCCATAGTAACTAGTAAGTATTCCAAAACAGTGTCAGAGGTCAGTGACATTATATAGAACTTACAAAGATCATCATGGTCAATATGCTTATTTCTACCAGCAGTGCAACTAAACATGTGTCGTGTACACAGATATGTATGTACGCATTCTTTCAAGTTATGGTACTCATATGATTCCTAAACAACTAAACGTGTTTTTGTATTTTGACTATATAGTCCACAGACTTGTGTAAAGTTCCTGGCTAACCCAATACAGTAAATACGAAATAGAAAAATACAGGTAAGATTGGTCTTAATTAGAATATATTAGTATATGTATTTAGGTTGGAGACAAACTGACACTAACTATATTGCAATTATCTCACAATAATTTTCATACCCTTTAGCTTTGGCTATACTATGAAAATGGAAATAATTTTGGATATTTTTTTTAAATTTTTTTTTTAGTTATGGTGGTTTTAGTCAAGAATAATTGTAGTTCAGGGCAAATCTATGCACAACCATATATTTTTCACATATTTGTCCCCTACAAAATTTCACAATACATTGTAAAATAACTAGATATACATGGTGATGTCATCTGATCTTTGTAAAATATGGTGATACTCTGAAATTGCCCCTCTAAAATTGTTTCTCTCTCCAATCTATATCTTATACACTGTCTTCCTCTCAAATAAAATTAATTAGCTTGTAAAAAGAGATTCATTATCTTCAACATGACAACTGTAATCCCTTCAAATTCTTCCAATCAATATAATAAGTGTAAGGTAATTTGGTGCTGAGTTCAAGTCTTTTGTATTTTCTCCTTGAGCAGTAAAAACAAGATTAATTTTGTTATGCATTGTTCCTTTAAGCATATGGATGGCTATAGAAATCATTAAAAAAAAATCCTTATGTTTGGATACAAATCATCAACCCTATAATTTGGGGGGGGGTGTGTTATTTGCTTAATGGATGCTAGTATTTCTGTGTAGTTCTCACCTCATCTCATTTTAGAGATGTTATATTTATTATTAGATGTATGTTTTATGTTGTACAAATTTGTTCTAGTTTTTAATTGTGATTTGTATGTAGCCCTTTGAGGTAACAGTAATTTTTCTGCTATGCATCTGTTCAGTAGTACCTTATATGTTACATTTTTTGCTATTCTTTAACTTTTACACTAGATCATCAATAAAACATGCACTGTATAATGCTTCAGCTAAAATATACAGCTTCAAACTTATCTGTAGGTGTTTTTCCTATAAAAGAAAAAGACTAAACCAAGTACTCAACAACACATAAAAGCCTAGTCTATACTGGAAGTTATTAAAAAAAATATTTAAAAAAAAAATAGAAGCCTGAACTAAAAGATTCTGGAAAATACAAATTAAATACTTAGAGACAATTTATGTGAGTTTTGGGAATTTTATATGCTCTTGTGGGATCAAATGAACTTGTCATCCTTTATGTAATATCACATCTGCTTAAGAAGAAAATAAGTTATGAGATAGTTGTTGCAATATATGTCACCCTGTCCTCGCAGAATATTAAATGCATCTGAAGACTAACTTTTGAAGATTCAATGAATGAACAGTACTTTGAGCAGTCAACAAAACTCACACACACTTCAGATGAAATATCTAGTCTTATAACTTTGAAATATTCTTTTATTCTCTTAAGAAAACTGTCTTCCTAAGGGTCTCAGTTGTGGAGGAGACTAACAGTGATTGGAGTTTCTGCTACCAATGTTTTCAGCAGTTACAAAACAAAGGCAAATAGATTGATTTCATTGTGCCGTGCAGCATTTCAGCATTTTGCATGTTTGTGTATATCCAATTTGTTCATTTATAACTGCCTCATGACAGACAAAATATATAGGAACAAACCCATTGTTAATTTGGCCAAATGATTGAGAGGTGCAGACAGATCTCTACACCCAGTAAATCTTAAATGGACAACAATTTATTTCAGAAGCCTCAGAGTAGCCATCACGGATACTTCTACAGAGATAATTCAGTGAAAGTCAGCCATACACTTTTAAATTGGATCTCCTGGAAGACCTACATACTGTGCTTGCCTTTGTGCTGTGGGGCAGTTTCAGTGTGCATGTGCTGGATCCCTTTCAGATGAAGATAAATGAGCAAAACTAATGCCTTCTAAGTTTAAACATGCATTGTGCCTGTGGGACCCAAGTAGAGATAATTCAAAGTCAGAAGCTTCTGTAATATGTACAGTGTGGATTTCAGGTCTTCATCCAATTCCCAATTATGTACACAACTTGCTAATGTATACAGAGTCACTGACTTTATCTGTCTTGAAAGTACCTTGACTCCTAATAGCTCATATCAGTTGCCTGGAGTAAGTCAAGAATTTAATGAATGTGGGTTTCATGAGTCAGAGAAGGTGTCTGTATCTCATGGCACCCATTGAATTTCTATTTCATGAATATGACATTATAAAACATTTCTGCTTAAGAAGAGTTACAGTTACTAGTAGGATCATGGTGTTCATTAAAATGAACTGGGTAGTCAGTAGTTCTTTTTGAAGATTTTTTTTTAAGTATTTTTAAGGTTGCAGTGGTCATCATTAAAATATCATCAGCTGCCACATAGCTGACATGGTTAATTTTTGGTTAAAATTAATCAGAAGTTTTTTCAGATTCTGCAGTGTCTGCTGATTCTTCAAATGGTGACCTGATTATTTTACTATTTTGTTCATGTTTCATAGTTTACAGTGCATGATTTAACAGAAGAGATTTGCTTACACATTGCTTCTAAAATGAAGTCACTTTAAATTAGGTGGACTAGTGAAGAAATGCTCTTAAAACCTCCCAAAGAGACATATTATTATCTCTTTTACTCAGTAATGAGAGCTAAAACATGAGACAAGATTTATGAAGATATTAGGCACAGCAGCTGAGAATGAATGGGTTTTTTTTCATACACTCCATGCTATTAAGCTTGTTTGGTTTAACCAATAGGAGAGAGAAATTATCCTTTACTCCTCAGGGAGAAAGAACAGAGCAACTACTTCACATATATCTGTGAAGTGATACAGATGTTGAAAGTAGCTAGAGAATTCAGTGGGTACAAGCCAAGATAATAATACTAATAACGGTGCAATGTTGATTTTTTTCCCTTTAATTATGCTCCCTCCTGGGTGAGAAAAATGCAAGTATGGAAAAAAATTTATAGCAGGTAAATACTGTTATACCAATCAATATTTAACTAATTTGTACTAACATGAGCAAGATCGGTAATACAAACTTCCTCATATAATCGAAGTGAATATTTTAGACATTATATTACAGAGAAATTCACATATGAAATATCTGCCTTCTCTTCCCTTTTTCTCTGTTGTTAACTTCTCCTCCCTTCCAGATCTTTACTCATACCTTCTAGTGAATCTCCAAGTTTATTTTCTTTTTGTTTTATATAAAAAAATTATCAATACAAGTGAAATCTTAGATGGTATTTTTATGTCACGGTCCGAAAGGGAAAAAGGGCACGGTCTACACAGAGGGAGGGATGGTGGGCGTGAACAGGTGTGAACACTTTATTAAGGAGAGCATGGGATACTTATAGGGTTCTTTCGGATGGTTCTAGAACTTGGGGTGGGGTCAGGAGTGGACCACGACACAAAATGACAAGGGAAGGAGTGTTTATAACATATAAGGAAGAACTGGGGGTGGCTCAGCTCCACAGGGTGGAGCAGCATTGCTCCACCAGCTAGCCAAGGTGGTTTTGGGGTACGTGAACCAATCAGGGGGCTGTAACCAGGGTTTCCAGAAGTAAGCAGAACAGTTGGACATACAGAAGTAATAGAATGGTATTAATTATCTATCTAATACAGTATTTTGTCCTAACTATAACATTTAAACAGTATGAAAGCTTGTAGAAACTGCAGCTTCACGGCAAGGGTTTACAGCAGGTGTCTGTGGCAGCAGCAAACAGTTTCATCCATAAGTAAACATTATTTTCTTGGCAGTTTCTGACAGGTCCCCTCTCCCGACATTTTTATTGAAAGATTTAAAAAAAAAATGAAAAAATAAAAGAGATAATTGTGAAAGACAGGAAGAAAAGAAACGATCTTGAAAGGTAAAAATAGAAGTAACAAATGTAGACTGAGAAAATCTCCTGTCTTAGAGATTGCAAACCAAAAGGCACTGAGAATATCTGCTGTGAGAATAAGCAGACTAGTAGAAATTTTGACATCAATATCTAGCTTGTATGAAACCCCTTTTTACTTTTGTGTTGCTTTTTTTTTTCTTTTTAAAAGTCTTTTATCTTCATGTTTAACTCTCTTTATCCCTTCTTTCTTCCACAACTTCTCTAGAGCTAAAACTAGTCTAATTTAATTGCCAAAATTATTTTGCCACTATTTATTTTTGGTCTGCCAAAAATAGCAAAATTATTGCAATTATTGCACTCTGGAAAAGAGTGAAGTTAAAAGGTGAGTCAGTGTTCAAGAATGACTACTGGTATCCAGTAGCTACCAAAGTGAATCTGATATTATTTTTGTTTTATTACCTCTCCTGGACCAAATCTTTGTCTATTGCAAATTAACCTATTTTCCAATAGATTCCATTAAATCACACATCTTCATAACAGCTAAGAATATGATTGTGGGAAGATGTCCATGCAAATATATACAAAAGAGTTGACAAACTTAGAAATAGGTTATTAATTCACCTTTAATTTGTATTTTTATACAGTACTTGAATGAAAAGCATGTTTAGTGGATGACAAACTTCCCAAGAATAATTTGGACCCCATATATGCTAATAAACAGCAAAGCTTAACTATATTAAGGATATTGGTGAACATAAATTCTGGGGAAAAATTATATAAGAGACTACATGTGGGAATGGAATAAGAATATAACTGATAATACCTTGAAATGATGCAGAAAGTAACTGATAATGCCTTGAACTGATGCTTTAAAATGTATGTTTACCTTTGCCATGTATGTCCCCCTCCGGAATCCATATCCTTCCCCTTCCCAGAATCCAGTTGTACCACTTCCCCGAAACCATGTGCCTTTCCCAGAGAGTCTCTTCGGCTCTCCAAGACCACCCCCCAGGGAAGAGAAGGGTGTGACCCACCTTTCTGCCTCAAACCTTTCCCCGCCTATATGTTAATCCCCTCATCCCTGTTGGCCCAAAGCCACACAATACCTTTTCCCCCCATTGGAGAATCTGAACCCCCTCCAAGGGACTATAAAAAGTCCCTGCTTCCTGAATAAACTCTCTCTCTCTGCTCGGACCTTCTCCAAGCTGCTGTGGTGTCTTTGTCCTTTGCCCAGGGCTCTGGCACCACGTGGCCGGGGGGGGAACCAGGGGAGAGCACCCCCTCCTCTCCTAGATGCATGGACTAAAAGCCTAGCCTAGGAGCCTAAATTCATATCGTTGTGACCATCCCACCACCCAACACACCAACGAGGCTCATCACCCCACATATATCCAACCCGGATAACTACATAGTAACATAACTATGTTGACGTAATTAATTCAAGCAATGTCTAAAGTCGCATCCTCTTAGAAACATGGATACATTTTTTTTTTCTATTCTGAAAAGCAGAAGAATAAAGAATTAATTACTCATTTTTTTCTCCTCTGCACTGCAGTGTTCTATAGGAATATTTGCATACATAGAAAAACATTACATTATAGACCTTTGTTACAGAAGTTGTATTAGATCTACTTAATCTATTAATTCCTACATAAAATATCATATTTATCCTCTCAAAAGTACAAACTCTTCCACTTACTGTACCTGACTATGCCAGGTTATTTTATTTTTCTGTCACTAAAGGTACTGAGGTACCTTTTACCTCACTGTATATAGAATCAGTTCGGTTGGAAGAGAGCTCCAAGATCAAGTCCAACCCTTGATCCAACACCATTGTGATTACTAGATCATGGCACTAAGTGCCACATCCAGTCTCATCTTAAAAACCTCCAAGGACAGTAAATCCACCACTTCTCTAGGCAGCCCATTCCAATGCCTGATTACTCTCTTTTAAAAATTTCTTCCTAATATCTAACCTGAACTTCCCCTGGCAGAGTTTAAGCCTGTGCCTTCTTGTCCTATTACTGGTTGCCTGGGAGAAGAGATCAACCCCCACCTGGCTACAGTCTCCTTTCAGGTAGTTGTATGGAGTGATGAGGTCACCCCTGAGCCTCCTCTTCTCCAGACTAAACACTCCCAGCTCTCCTCATAGCACTTGTGCTCAAGTCCCCTCACCATCTTCATTGCTCTTCTCTGGACCTGCTTCAGCACCTCAATATTTTTCCTGAACTGAGGGGTCCAGAACTGCATGCAATTCTCAAGGTGTGGCCTCACCAATACTAAGTACAAGGGAAGGATCACTCCCCTCATCCTGCTAAGGATCCCTCATTCTGATACAGGCCAGAATGCCATTGGCCTTCTTGGTCAGCTGGGCATGCTGCTGGCTCAAGTTCAGCCTCCTACCAATCCAAACTCCCAGGTCCCTTTCTGCCTGGCTGCTCTCCAGCCACTCTGTCCCCAGCCTATAGCACTCCATGGGATTATTGAGGGCATCATTTAACTGTGCCATGTAAAATGGTACGTGTAGTTTCTGAAATAATTGTAACTAACAGGAGAATATATTGAATTTTATATAATATCAGAAATCTAAGTTGGAAAGAAACTGCTTCCTTCCTATTCAGGGAGAGAATTAGAATAAAATTCTGGCAAAGAAAGTTTCAGTGTGTCTGGATTTTTTATGATGGGAATTCTACTTTCCTGTTAAGCTTGACAGTTTTGTCCAGCAGTATCATTTTTTTTATTGGTGGTCAAATACTCTGAGTGCTCCAGCCAAGCATCTGGTATGACACACAGGACAGGTGATGAAGAACCCTTGGGCAGAAAGTGGACTGGGAAATATTAAAACTGATAGATCATTTGGATTTCAGAAGGTTTTTTTCAACATTAAAATTTTGTTCATTATTTTCAAGGTGCTATAGGTAGGAAATAACAATGAGAAAGTGGTCTAATTAGAGTGGTCTGCACAAGCTTTTTAAAATACAGTTTGTTTTAGTATATGTAACCTGATTCTCAATTTCGCGTTCCGACATTTTGCTGTGTTTCTGTCAAAGATTGTTTATAGCTCTCAGACTATTCAGGTCCACTCAAGGTTCTCTATTTTAAAAGTCAAATTTACAGTTTATCTTTTTTTTTTTCCTTTCCTTCTCACAACATTTATTCAAATCATTAATTAGTTGATAAGGCTGTGTAGAACATGAAGGGAGAAAGGACTAAGTAGTACATTGCTTGCCTTCGTTCTATTTTGCATTATAACCAGCATATTCATCTTTTCATCCAATGGTCCATTTGTAAAATATCCCCATAAGGTTTCTCTGAATCAAGGTTTTACAGCACAGCTCAGCACAGTAAATTCATCATCAGTTCTACTTCTCTCATCTGCTTCTGAAGAAAGAGCATACAAATGTGCTTTTTCTTTGATAAGTTAAGTTATTCTAGTGTCTGAGGAAACTGCAATATAGACTCCCTAAGCAATCATAAAGCCTATTAATATCCTTTCTGGTAGAAGCATATGCTATCTTTGGACATCATCAACTGAGAACTGCACTGACAAAAAAAAAAAAAAAAAAGGTAATTTTATGTAAGAGCCTCAATCTTTTCTCAGTGATACACATCACAAAGTTATATGTAAGTTTTTAAGAAATGTATATTCACATCTCTTTTGAAAACAAAACAAGCCTGAAACAACTGTCTAGATAGCAAAGTGGTGTTCATGACATGCAAACTGATACTTCTTTCTTTTTTCTTGATGGAAATCAATAATCCAGCAGCAGCTTTGAGATCACTGTAAGCATCATATGGAAGCTGATTAGAAGTGAAATTGGTATAGTTAAAATGAAACCAAATAAGATGCCTTGTACTGTGGTATTTCAGTAGAATAGGAAAAAAAACAGTTATTTTCCTCCTTGTGGAATAAACAGAATGCATAATAAGCACTTGCAGCACTGCATAGAATCGATTTAACTGGAGAACAAATACATTTATAACTCACTTGTGGCTTTGACTTCAGCTGAATTAAGAGGTATTCTCATTACTTGTGGAATGCAATTGCTATTCCTTAAGTGCTTAGACACCCTAATGTGTGTATACTAAGCTCTGAACTTCACGAAAGAAATTCTATTAATCCTAACTATAGGCTTACTAGTTAGAAATAAGTATATAAAATAATATAACCAATGATTATTTGGCATGTTCAGTGTACACTGAGACAAAATCTCAGCAGCAGTAAAAGAACACTAGGCTATTATCACAACACATCTGTAATGAAATATTAACAAAAAAGCAATGCTACTTCATATTTCCACAGTGACCTCTGCTGAAGAAACTCATCATCTCATACCCTTTATCCTGTACTACGGCCTCATTATCAACGCATTTCAAAATGCAACCACTTCTAGCTGACGTGGTACATTGCTGTCACATACAGGGTGCCTGTGCTCAGAGACAACTTGAGCCATTAAGACATTTAAACCAGATGCAAACCTGAGTCATTCCCTCACTGTGATTTCAGAGCATTATAGTCTGAGTATGACATTACACATATTATCACACTATATTTGACTAAGAAGTAACTTGTGTCCTTTTTCCTCTGAACATCATCAGACCAAGCTTAATATTACCTGGCATGTCTTACAAAGGAGTGCACTAAACTCAGAAATCTCTCTGACTTGACTTTTCTTGAAGAGTTACAAATCCTTAAAAATTCATCTTTCTGTTTGCAAACAGCACACAAGTGGTGTTATTTAACGTGATGATGCCTCCCAGACTTACCTACATTACAGAGAGCTCTGACTGCTAGGAAGCACAACAATGATACTCATCCTTCACGTCAGGAAAGAAAAGCAGGATTTCTCCCAGAATCTCTTGGCAGAGACTGTAAGTATTCAATATCAAAGATCATAAAAATGAAGGCAATGAAGATGAGCAGTAGCAAGTACAGTAAATGAAGCCATACTCCTGTCTTTATGTAGAATATAGTCACAAATGGCTGCATCTTGAAGTAACAGGGAATAATATTTCTGCAAGGAAAAAAAAGCTATCAGAGGATGACTTCAGTCTTGCTTGTATTGAATCACATGGGAGAGCTATTTTCCTTTACTGTAACTAATCTAACTATACCCTTAACTGAGGCATTTAACTAAGCTGGGTGAGTTGAATAAAGACCTACATATTTTATTAAGCAGTGATTCATTTTCTGTTGTACCTAAAATTAAGCATGTAAAACCTTGTTAAATAAATTTCTGGAAACTCTACTTAGATAAATGGCCACTGCATCCCATATTGTACAGGTGAGTAACAAGAAAAAACAACCCACAGAAACAACAACAAAAAATAAACAAACAAACAAAAAAAAACAAACAAACAAAAAACAGTGGAAACAACAAAAACTTCAAAACTAGAGGTAATTAAATCCACACACTTGACTGAAGATGACAGTCTGAAAACTCAGGAGAGAAAATTTTTTAAAAAAACTAACTTTGACTACCTAATACTGTTTGTAAAAAGGCTACTGAGAAAGCCTGCCCATTTTGAATGCAATACTGAAGAGTCAAATGGAAGATCTGGGGAAAAATCACGTTATGTGCACTATTTCTTTGGAAACTGCGCTATAACTGAAATGCATTAGAAGAAAAAAACTATTGCAGATATAGTCTGGATCTGGATCTGCATGGTAAATATACAGATGCATACACATATGATATTTATACATGTGAGAGTAAATATATCTTTTCAGCTGACATGGGCATAAATGCAGTAATATCAGTGGAATCCGGAAAAAATTTGGATCTGAAACTTTAAACCTTTTGTTCATCTTTTTTATTCTACAGAGTGGTTATATATTTTATATAATATTTATATTTATATATAATTTATCAAAGGGAATATTAGAAAACTTAATTCTAGATTGAAGTTGATCTAAGTATTATCATTTTCACAATTGGCAAAACAAAGAGAGTATAAAAAGAATTGTTAATCTTTCATTTACTAGGGGAAATGATATACCATAATTATAAATAATTTAGCATGCATTTAAAATTACCTTTATGGATGACACTACTGTGTATGTTGAAAAGTGTCTACATAAGAAAAAAAGAACAAAATGTAAAAGCCATTTGTATTCTGTGTTTTTGATTTCTATTGATCTGCACTCAACCAAGCAGTATATAAATGAACATAGTGGTATGGAGTGTTTTAGGGGTTTATTGTTTGATTGTTTCATTTTCTTCAGTTTGCAAAATTTGTTTTTCCCAGAATGAATTTACTGTGACCTTATACAATTAAAATCCAAACTGTTGGATTTTTTTATATTGATGGCACATTCTAAGAGAAATTGCCTCTAAAAAACCTAGTTAATAATTCAATTGTATTAAACTGTTAAAGCTTTTCTCCTTTTATTTAACTTCTGAAAATTCTGGATAGATTTTTCACCTTTGAATTATCTTTGTATTGTCTTGTAGTTTTTGTTACCTGGAAAACCACAAATCCTATTTAGATTCCTTTTTGTGTACTTTCATAGAAGAAGTTGTGTGACTTGAATAAAACCTCATCATTTTCAAAATACTGAAACCAATTTCCATAAAACTCTTTGTCACATTTGCATTTATGGAACTTGCAAAAAATATTAAAGCTGAATCACTATCCAAAACAACTAATACACTACTGAGGAGAAGAATGTATGCACTGACTTAATCTGAAAATTTTAGATAAAATAGAAAAGCAAACTGCATTAGGTTAGTTAAGTTATATTAGAAAACCTATAGTGAAATATAAAATGGTGCTTTTTAATTTTTTTTTTAATGCATATAAATAGAAACAAATAAGAAAAAGCTAAATAAGAAACAATGTTAGATATGTGTCTCTTTCCCTGAAGTTGAAAGGTCGAGTACTCACCCTTACCTCTATGCCCAGAAAGATCAGAGAAGATCCTCCTGAAAGATATGTTAGGGCTTCAGTATGTCAGGGAGATGATTACAGTCAATCCAGCTTCAGAAAGGGCAAATCATGTTTGGCTAATCTAGTTGACTTCTACTGTGGAGTAACTGCATTGGTGGATAAGGGAAGAACTGCTGATATCTATCATGACTTCTGTAAGGACTTTAACATATTCCCACACAACAACTGTGTTATCCGGGTGGATATATGGGGTGATGAGCCTCGTTGGTGTGTTGGGTGGTGGGATGGTCACAACGATATGAATTTAGGCTCCTAGGCTAGGCTTTTAGTCCATGCATCTAGGAGAGGGAGAGGGGGTGCTCTCCCCTGGTTCCCCCCCCGGCCACGTGGTGCCAGAGCCCTGGGCAAAGGACAAAGACACCACAGCAGCTTGGGGAAGGTCCGAGCAGAGAGAGAGAGTTTATTCAGGAAGCAGGGACTTTTTATAGTCCCTTGGAGGGGGTTCAGATTCTCCAATGGGGGGAAAAGGTATTGTGTGGCTTTGGGCCAACAGGGATGAGGGGATTAACATATAGGCGGGGAAAGGTTTGAGGCAGAAAGGTGGGTCACGCCCTTCTCTTCCCTGGGGGGTGGTCTTGGAGCACCGAAGGGGCTCTCTGGGAAAGGCACATGGTATCGGGGAAGTTGTACAAAGGGATTCTGGGAAAGGGAAGACATGGATTCCAGAGGGGGGAAGGGGAACACACATTTTAAGCAATATTAAAACATCATTTCAAGGTCTTATCAGTTACATTCTTAATCATTTAAAGGTATTATCAGTTATATTCTTAATCCATTCCCACACTGTGTCCCTAAACTGGGGAGATGGGAGTTTAGCAGATGAACTTTCTAATGGAGAAAGCAATGGCTGGGTGGCTGCATCCAAAGAGTTGCTTAGAATTCATGGCTCTATGTCCAAATAGAGATCAATAGCAAATAGTGTTCCTTAGGGATCTATCGGAACTGGTAAATTTCAATATATTAATCAATAACAAGGTGGGATTAAAAGAATGTACATCCAATGCATTAATATACAGAACACATACAACAACAGTATTGTGTAAGTCCACTCAGGATTTTCAGGTTACTTCAAGCAACCTGTCCTTAGGCCAGATAACATGGCTGTACTTGTAGGAAGAGGTCAATGCTTATTTGACCTAAATTTCTTAGAAAAAAAGGCATAGACAAGGCAAAAAAAGGCAAAAAAGCCAAAATTTATGGCAATTTGTGGATAGAGAAGTTCAAGAAATTTATTACATTATAAAACTCAACCACCCAACCAAACCAAATGAAATCAAAACAGAAAAAGCCATTATATTTATTGTCTAAAAATTATAAACTATATTCTTATTTTCCCTTGAAATAAAATGCTTTGTCAGTGGAAGAGAAAAGGGGACAGGGGCTGATTAATGGCACAATTCTCACATAAAGTGTAATTATCTGTATTAGGCTCCATCTCTGTAGTACATGAGAGTTTAATAATTGCTAATGTATTTTTTCCAGCTCTGAGAATTGCATTCATTTTCAGAAAGCAATGGAGCTGTACAAAAAGAGGTGTTTAGGAAGATAGTTCTATTTAAGTAAAATATTCAAAATGTAAACATTTTGAACTCCTATTCAGCTAGCACTAAACACCAGAGGTCATTAAGTTTCCCAGAGATCTACATTCTCTAATTTTCTACTTCCATTTGAAAAGAAATCAATAATTCACCATGCAAATGCTCTCGGGAAAGGAAAAAGACTTTCTACCACCTGTCCCATTTCAGGGCTTTGAGCTGTTAAGTGCAAAACTAGTACTTAAATTGCATTTAAAACAGAGCAATACCTAACTGTGATATTTTGCTCTCTCTTACACAAAATGGCTTATCACATCAATGATAGTAATTTGAATAACTGATTCTGAACAGATCCCATGATTGGAGTATAGGACTTCGCTTTCACAAGCAAACAAATAGCAAGCAAACACTTCTATTTCATCTCTTAATAGCTAAACTGCAACCTGCATATATATCCAGTCTTCAATAGAAAGCTCCATAAAATAAGTTCATGCTGTGATACAGAACAAACTTATCTGGGTGTTAGGAATGTTTGATTTATTGATTTTAAGTTATTAATTGGTATCCATTGGGTATTACTGATTGCATAAATGAATGGGTTGAGGTGGTGTCATCAGTTGCAGAAGGGATTGCAGATGCATGGGGCTGAAAAACAGGTACTCTGAAAGCAGTCACTGGCTCTCCTTTTTTTCTCCGTCTTGATTTTGAAATCTTCACAGATAAGGACATGTATACAAGCTATGCTTATCTGGGAAGAGAAAGAAAGGTCATTACTGCCCAAAACTGAAAACCTGAGCTTAAAATTGACAGAAAGTTTAAAAGATGCAGGTCAATTTGCAGCTTTGTGATAGTCTTGCAAGACACCAAGATAGACTAGTTTAAAAGAAAATTGAAAGGACTAAATGATTAAAAGGCTGCTTGTCAGAAAGTCCTGGTCAGTATATTTAAAACAAAACAAACAAAAAAAACCCCAACAACAGTAACAAATAAAAAATATGTTTTACTAGTTCGGCAGTCTAACAATGGTGAAACAAATTGTTAGATGATCTAAATGTGTAAAGAAAACAAAGAAAACAATTGTATGATCCATTCCTAGATCATGATGGAGAGAAGCTCTGTCCTAACCAAGCAGTTGAAAAGAGCTGAGAGAAAAAGGGAGAAAGATATGTCAGATGTAAAAGTATTTCAATGAATACACCACACAAACACACTAACAACAAGAAGGATAGTACTCTTTATTCACTTACCTGCACTTTGACTTTTAAATATGAAAATCAGCATTCAGAATTTCATCTATGTGGTGAAATAACTAAGCAAATATTGGAAGTAATAGTGCAAAACTAGATTTCATTAATAACTCATGCTGTTTGAATTTACCTTTTTTCATTTCTGACTGGATTATTTTGTTAAGCAACCTGCCTTTCTTTGGTTAAAAAATATAGAAATATTTATTGTTTGTTAAATCTTTCAACTTACTTAAACCTTTTCATTTAAATTTTGCAGCATAATTTCTTTGAAATGAAATTACTTTTATTGGTAGAATAATTCAAACTACTGTAAAACTGAAAGATATACATAGGGCTATGATGTACAAATGTCATGTCAATATATGTTCTATTCCTCTCCCAAAACACTCACAATTTTATTGCATTAAAAATGATTTTAAATAAAGACCTTTTTCCAATGTTTTCCAGATCTTTCAAAAGCAATGAATAGTAATAAAGACAAATTATGAACAAATTTAATGGAATTTGTCATTCTTAATGGTGGTATAAAATGTCAGAATGTTGGTTTTTTTCAAGGATGTTAAATTAGGTGCTTACATTCACTCATTTAAAAGGCTTTTTAAAGAAGGCCAGAAAGATGTTATTTCTGTAACATTTATTTTAAAACAACTGCTTTTATGTAGCAAGTTTGAGATAAACAACCTTGAAATGAATCTCAAATCTGTAAACTGTCAGGTTATTGCAAAGGCATGAAGTGTTCTTTCGGAGAATGTTGATACTTCTTCATATTCAGGAAATTGTTTAACACAGAATTAGATACCAAGACTTAAAATGTTTGATCACCAGAAGAAAGGAACAATCCCAGATGATATATTAGAAGTTATTTAAATTTGTATAATATTGGTATTGTCTTTAATATTATAGGGAAGAAACAGACTGAGGCTGAAAAAAAATTTACAATATTTCTTGAGCAAAAGCACTCACAGCAGAGAAGATGGGAAAGACAAACATGGCATGAGAATGTCCATTTTCAGTCCAAGAAATGCCTTACTTCTTCCCTGACAGGATCAGTGAATAATTACCTGGAGTACTCCTTGTTGATATCTGTCTCAGTTAATTAACTACAACATTATTCATAGAAATTTAACACACAAGTATCTTCGGTTGGATGAGTAAGTTTCTTTGGCTTAATTTCAAACTTACCTGAATACTATAGGCTAAGTTTGTTTACTAATATGATGCACAAAGAAGAAAAAAAAGAGTATGAGAAAGCAAACAATAAAAAGGTCACAGGGAAAAACAAATATGGATTTGAGCAGAATCAGAAGAGAATATACAGATATTGTATGAGTGAATACATAGAGTTTGCATAGTGTCAATAAGAAAATACACCATATTATATATTTCAGGAGATCACAGAGAAAGGTTTCTTTTATATTCTGATAAAGTAGATGTTTCAGAAAAAACTGAGCATTTTTAAAGTCTTGAATACATACTCTGCTTTTAAGTTTGAGACCAAACTTAAAAATGCCATACTTTAGCTAAAGGGAACTGTAACATGATTTGGGGCTTTTTTAAAAAACAGTTTGGTGAGACTAACATTTCTTTTCATTTGTTTTGAATACTCAGTAGAGCAGGAATCACGCAGAAACTCTGGATGCGTGTAAGGAGGAAAAAAAAATCTAAAATTCTAATAGGTTGTAATTTTCACAGTGACATCCTGGAAATAGGAGAAACGGCTTGAATTTGGTATGAACTGCTAGACAAGATGTGGTTCTGTTCCTGAGTCTCTTATTTAGGCTTGTATTCTTCGAGAAAGCCATCTGTGACTGCTTTCAAAATACTATTTTCAGAATGGAAATGTTTGGTTCCTTCTTATTCACTCTCCCTTCCTACTTAATAGCCATAAACACAGGGAAAGAAATGTGACTTTTTTTGTTTTCCACATTCATATATTTATTAAAGCTACCTGATATTTGACCAGACATTCTTTTTTTAATTATTTTTAAGAAATAAAAAAGGATCATTACCTAATTATATTCAATCTCTTTAACAGATAGTAAAGAACCTGGTTCACCAGATCCTTGTCAGTCTTTAAAATTACTTTCTGATTTCTATCAGCATCATGATGCTGATAGTTGGGCCTGTAAGAATACTAAGTGAAATCACAGGGCCTCCAAAAGATACTATAAAGAGGATCTTGTACCCAGAACTCTCCCCTAAAAATGGAAAGATTAGAGCTTCTGTTATCTTCCCATCATGATGACCTGTAAAAGGTAGAAACATTTTCCCCATTTGACCACTTTTAAGAGGCATTCCTTCAGAATTATGGAGAATCTTAGATTTAGGATTATATGCATAAAATTACAGTATTTGTAATGTCCACTGCTGCTAAGTACAGCATTAAGGTTTAGCTGCATGTTTCTTAAGAACTCAGCTTCCTTATCTTTGATATCAGGTTTCACAGCTGAAAAATAAGTATAATTTCCATTATCAGAGATACAAAATATAAACAAGAAACTAAATGAATTTTCAAGGTCAAGTCTGCAGAAGGGTCCATGGAAGAAACAAGGTTTAAATTCCAATTAATTGAATAATACTACTTTAAAGGGAAGATACAACAGTTTCCTTAAAAGAACATAGGTATTCAAGAAAATATACACTTCATAGCCAAAGGACTGTAAACTAGTGTCTTGTGTTAGTAAATGAATTAACCCATAATTATCCCATAAATGCTGTGGGTGTTAGATCAACGGTTCATATATTGTGCTCATCACTAACTTTCAACTGGTCTTGAAAAAAACCT
>VXAU01003447.1:312373-394286 GCA_013399695.1 Formicarius rufipectus | reverse complement strand
AGCTCTCTAAACTTAGACAGGGATGCAAATAAATATGCAAAAAGGGATCAAATAGATAAACAACCCAACAAATGGAAACTTGGAGAAATTCAACTTTTCAAAAATATATGTTTGTAAGGTATAAATGCATGAAGAAAATTGTGCCAGTTTTTGTACTCTCTAATTTGTATTTCTATAGTATAATTGTAGCCATTATTTCTCTCTCATGTACCCAGCCTCCAGATAGTGACAAAAAACTATTTCTTCTGGTTTTACCCTGTACTAAATTCTGTTTGCTTCTCTCATGGAAAGACAAGAATCAGAAAACAAATCATGGAAGCAACAGAATTGCTTTCTCCGTACAGGTCCACTTTTCTTTCCTCAAAATCTTCCAGAATACCTTTTGTGAGCACACTGGAGGATCGATGTGAATGAGGGGTTGTAGGAGGAACGTGACAGAGACTGCTAAAAACTCTGTTCCTCCCTTTGGCGTGTGAGAAACCAGGAGAGCCACATGCAGTGTTGGCTGCAGCAGCAGGGAGGGCCAGAAGGTCTGAGGAGGCATTTTTAAAGTGCACGTACACTTTTCCTGGCTTCCAAAACACACCAGCAGCCTCAAATTATTGTCTGTGGGTTAAAGGGTAGCGTGTAGAAAAGTATTTAATATATAATTACAGAAAAAGAGCTCAGAGAATAATATTTTCAGACTGTGTTGATAAAGTCCTCTTCATTCAGCAGTGACAGCTGTGTCCATGCTTTACTAAAAATTAGACAGTACCTTATGATCATTCATGGGTTTTGTGTTCTTATTTATTGATTCTGCAAAAGTATCTTCCCTTGACTAAACTAACTTAACTAGAGCAAAGTGGTATGTAGACCTGTGAGAAGAGGAGGAGCACTGAGAGATGAGGAGGCTGTGCCTGAGTTTCCTGGAGCAGCAGGGTGTGTGTGTGCTTGCTTTCAGTCCCTGGCTTCTGAAGTCTCCAGCAGGAGGTTGGAACTGCAACCTCTATTTTTTGAGCTTTTAGTCAGGGGACTTCTGTAGTGTAAGTCAGTAATGCAAGTGGGGTGGCTTGCAGCAAAATTCCCATTGGCTTCACATGGATTCTGCACTCTTTAGTTTTCCTTCTTCCTTTTTTCCTCCATCGGTTTTGTATTATTAGAAAATAATTTTTTTTTAATTCATGGCTTTGGAATGATGAGGTGCCTGAGAAGGAGGGGGTTTTCCTGACACTCTTGAGTTCTGATCTGCAGGAGAGAGGGAGCAGCATTTTCTTATAGGAACAACAGGAGTTCTTTGCTGTTTTAAGTGGAAGAATAAATATCCTGTGTTTATGTTAACAGATCTACTCCCATAATTGGCATTAAGGATTTCATTATAAGACTGTACAAAAGGGACATGTGCTAACTATTCTTTTTGGAGGATTAATCTTACATAAAAAAATTCATTAAAGGAGGCTTTGCTGCATTATTTAAAATGACAACGGGAGACAACAAGCTGAATGTTTTGTCATTGATATGACACTTAAAATTCCCCTCCTTATTCATCAGTCTAGTACTCAATTAAATTGCATATCAAAATTTTTGTTGTGGGAAAAAAACTGGAGAAATAAAAATATATATGATGTGAGTTTTTTATCAGTATTTTACATTATTCTGCAATGTAGGGCTTTCTTTTTTTTTCTTTTTTTTCTTTTTTTTTTTTTTTTGCATTCCTGCTTATTAAAAAAGTGGCAAGCAAATTGATGAATGGAAAATACAAGACCAAAACATATTCTAAGGGTATCATTACAGGTTGTTTGTCTCTTACACTGCTTTTATTTGAATGGCATTGCTGGCTGGGAGAATTCCAATGGAGAGCTTTCTTAGGGAACGCTCTCCAGACCAGTCAGACTCTTGTCACAAGGCAGTGGTTGCATCCAAACAGTGAACAACCCCTGCGCCTTCACAGGTTCAGCTAAGTTCTGAGAAATTAAATTTGTGTCTTTTCCTGTGCTGTGCCAGGCACTGATATTGCTCTGGTGTGTCCAGTCTGGCTTTCTGAGGCAGTGGGACTCTGGAATGGACCTGCCAGAGCCACAGGTACCCCATGGGCAGGGAGGGGGGGCTGCCTCAGGCAATGTCCCACATGTGTCTGGCTGGGAGTATTTATAGTTTGGCAAAAAATGTGAAAATATGAAAATGGTGAATGTGGCTGTGATATCAGTGTGTGTCATGTATAAATATGATTGTAATTTCATTTTGTTAAGTAAATCTGGCACATCAATCTGCTGCAAATTATAGATGTGATATACATACTATGTAAAAGCCATATTTGGGGTTAAGACCTGTTGCCTCAGAACACTGTACAATTCCTCTGCTTTCAAAGTGTGTTTTCTCACAATACTCCCTCCTCCAGCACTCTTAGGTATCCAAAAATGCTGCAAGACTGATTTGGCTGATTTAATCATTGAATCCATCTTCAAATATTTTTTACTTTGTCCTCCCCCAATTCAAACAAGAAGTTGTGTGCTCCCCTCCAGCAGCACCTGCAGTTTTTAGCTCCTTGATTCCCCTTCACACCTTTTTTGGTGTCCTTTTTCCATGCCTTCTCTTACCTGGATCTTGACACTGATGTCCTTCTGAGCCCTGGGTGCCTCCCCAGCTCCCATCTGTATTCCACTGCTGTTTGTTCTTAAACCTGTCTGAACTTGTCTATGTTTTGTGTGTGTAAGCAATTCTGGGAAAATAATTCATTGCCTTCCAGCATTGCATTAGCCTACCCCTGGTAAAATAGTCAAAGATTGCTCCTCCGTCTCAGAGACTTCTCTGACCCCCTCCCATTTATTCATTCCCGTTCTCCTTTTGAGGATGAAGAATTCATCTTTCTTAGTACCATGAGAACAACATGAATTTTCATAGTCTCAGTAATAGGGGTTTTTTCCGTTTTTCTTTGTCTAGAGGCAAGCATTACACCCATTTAGAAATCTCCCAGTATTATTTTTCAAAGTCAAATTTGTGTTCCTCTTTAAAACAAAAGCAGCATTTTGTGTTTGTGCAGAGGTTTGGCACAGACTAGTTTTTCTGGAGTCAGGTTGTACCCTGGTATAAAGGATGATCTCTGCTCTTTGCAGCTAAAGTAAAACCAACACTACCCAGTGTTATCCACAGCCTTTGGTCTTCCCAAGACCTTCGTCCTGAACAATCCCTGAGCAATTTTCACATTCTGACCCTTTGGACGTTTGGCATCCCAGACTGCAAACCGGTCTGTCCCTCTGCCTGCCCGTGGGACTGGTGACCTGGTGCCTGGACTGAGATCCCCAGTGTTGGATTCTACCCTTGGATGTGCTGGAATCAGCTGCTCACCCTCACATCTCATCCAGCTTCCCCAGGTCCAGCTGCCAGTCCCATTCCTTCAGCCAGCTGTGACCTGGAGAGTCTGTTCATGCAACTGCTTTTTTACCACACCCTTAAAATCAAGATGTGTCCTCCCCTTCCCTTCCATTTCATGATGCCTGATATACTTACATTTATAAAATGTTTAGAGGTCCTTGTATGAAATTTGCAGGGCTATAAAATGGTTCGGAAATAATTGTTGGCTGGAGATAGAACTGGTGTTCCCACTTTGGTGGTCAGGGTGCCCACTGGATTCTGCTGTGTACCAGAGTTTCTCACCATCTCTCCGAGCAACCATAACATTTTTAATACACAGGTGCTGCAAAGGCAAGCACTGTGCTGGCTTAAAGTCTCACTGCACTGACTGTCACAGTCCAGCCTATAAAACATAAACAGCCTCAGGGATGCACTAAACTTGCAGCCAAAATAGGGTGGCTTTATCAAGTGCTGTCACACTAAAAGATTATTTGAGAAGTTAATGTTCAGATCTAGAGTTAAGATTTTTGCTTGATATAATCAAGGGATGAAGGAGAGTCCGAGCAAAAGGAAATAGAGTTGGGATTTTTTTGGAAGGGGAAATATTCTGTGAGAGAATATAGAACAATTAATAGTTGCATTTAAAAGTAAGCCTGAAAATAAGTTGTGTTGAAGAGTATGAATCCAAGGAGCATAAAAACTGTAAAGAGAGCCTATGAACCTCTAGAGAACGTTACAGAAGAGCTTCTAGAAAGCCTGTAGGGTACCAAAGGATTACCCACAGCAAAGCAGGGGCACTGTTTTGAAGCTCAGTAACTCCATTTGCTATTCCCTTCACAAGGACATTTTCCATACAGTTGTTGAACTTGATGATTTACCCAGAAAGAGAAATTTCTGGCTGACTTATGCCTGACCAAATATGCCATCTGAAAGCCAGATTTACCTCCCTAATTATTGAAAAGTTCCATTGCCTGCAACAGTTTAGAAATTACTACTTGTTTGAGAGAAGTCTGCATACAATGAGATCCTCCAGAATCAGGCTGCTGTTTGTTGACTTGCCCAGATTATAGGCTATTCCTTTCACGTGGAGGTGTCAGCCCCTTGACAGTAAGAAAATGATGAAGGTAATGGAATCTAGGTCATCCATGTGCTGGAAACTAAAGAGACTAGGCTGTACAGCTAGTCATCATTAGCAAGCTGAGGTAAAGAAAACATACATTTTTAAAATGCTGTGATCTCTAAGAGCTTAAAAGTGTTGTATCATTTAGGCTTATAATGCAAAACCAGGGTATAACCAGTGGATGCAGATGACTATAATTGATTTGGTGGCAGATGCACATCTGTGGCTGAGATTAAACATTCATTTAAAGAAGCAGCTGGTAATTCTTCACACTTCCAAAAGGCTTTCCAAAAAGACTGCTAAGGCATCTGAGAATTTACACACAGAAAAAAAGGTACTGCTGTGCCAACACTGTGAAGCACTGTTTTATTCACTGAGGACCTAAATAAGAGGGTTAGTGCAGAAATAATCACAAATTTTGTTAGAGGAAATGAGATAATATTGTGAGGAACTGCAGAAAGACCAGACTAAGCTATGTGAGTGAGCATCACCAGAGTACCTGGAACTCTGAGTCAGCATCCTGGATGAACACAGAAGTGGATCATTCACATTTGAATTGGTTAGCTCAGGAGAAATACCTGGCTGTGGCTTATTGCATGTTGTGGGCAGTTTAATAAACACTCTCACTGTGAACCAAAATGGCCAGTTGTGCTGGAACAACCAAATGCCCTTCTCCACTCCCTCAGCCTGGACACTATTTGTTTCTCATGCCCTCATCCAGATAAAACACAAACAGAATTTGGGAGGTGAGGAAAAAAGTGATGGAAGAGTCTTCTTTCGGATGTGAAAACTCCTGGCACAGCTAATGTTGAATGGAGGGAGTGAAATGACAGTCTCAGTGTCTCCTCTGGCTTCCCACACACCCCTGGAGAGACAGAGAAAGAAACATTTGCCATTTTAAGACTTTTCAAGACTTTTTCCTCCTTCCAATCCCAGTAACATATTTCTTCAGTGTATTGGGTTTTCATTTATTAGAATGGCTCATTTGTAACATTAACAATTCTAAAAAAAACTTACTGCAGCCTTAATTTGAGTATCATATGTATATGCAAACATATAAATTCAGAGTTTTGCTTGGTTATACACACCCAGTATACATATCCAGTCTAGGAGGGCTTTTCTTTGTGGCATCCCCTTCTGTCTCTCTTCTGTGTCCCTAAGTCATTGAGATAGTTTGCTTTGAGAAGAAAATTATGCCTGAGTTTGTAATTACTTGGACGTGGCTTATGAATATTTGGTCTTTGCCTTAACTCAAATACATTCCAAAATATTGGAAGACAGCAGGCTCTTCTTTGATCCTTTTTAAGGGAGTGAATTATCTACATTCAGCTGATGCAGTACAAAAAGAAAAAAAAAAAAGAAATAATTCTTAGAGAGTAAGGCAATGAATGTGTTTGTGATACAAATGAGGATTTTGAAAACATGTAACATATTTAACTGCTGTGAATAATCTGTGCATAACACATGACATTATAAAAGCCCCACAGTATGTTGATCATTCTAATGTGTTTCTTTGCTGTTTTGCAGGCAGACCAGTAATGATTGTGGTGGAATACATGGAGAATGGATCCCTTGACTCCTTTCTGCGGGTGAGGTGCCATTTTCTGATGACGTTTGAATAAGACACCATTCTAGGTTAAGATTTTAAATCATTTATCACAAATTAATTTCTGCATAATGTTATTCATGGATTTTTAGTGAAGAATAGAAGCATTTTCCCCACGGTACATTTCTGAGGTACAGTGATATATTACAGCGTGGCTGCAAAAGAAGAAGATTCGAACTTAGTGTAATTGATTTCTTCTACAAAAGTTGTCCCTGTACTTAGCAAAATGTATTTCAAAGAGTGCTTTTTGTGAAAGAAAAGACAAATTGAAGGCTAAATGCCTGGCCTTCTGCACGTGGCTCATTTTTCTCAGTCACCTTCAGAACTACTCTGTTATGATTTTTTTGGTTGGTTAAGTGTAGAATATACTCAGTAACTGATTTATAATTATTTATGGTTACTTGCATTTAACAGATGGAATTAGAAAGCAGTTCAAATGTCCTGGCATTAATTAACCCCTAAAGGTCACTAGTAAGCATTAAGGAAGGGTTACAGAATATTGTGAGCAATACTCTGGCATAATTGTATTTAATTTTTCCTAGAAAAGCAGAAGGAAAGGATGACCCGTCCCTTTAAGCAAAACATCCTAAAATAGTCTCTTCTTAACAGATGTCCTGGAAATGCTCCAGAGACCCACTGACATAAGACCCTGTGGGAATAATTTGAATGTCAAGCATTTCAAATTTGTCTTTAAGAGTAAACATCAGCCCTCCCTCTCCCCCTGCCTTGCCTTTGCCATCTTGCAGAAGGGCAGATGTGGGGTTGTGGGTGAGCTCGGGGCAGGGGATCAGGGCCTGTGGGTTTGTGCACCTGTTTGAAGGGGTATTCCAAAGGAGAGACCTTCAACAAGGAGCTGTGGAAATATTTGCAGGAAAATCTAGATGATGAGTGCTGGAGGCTGCTTTGGTAGCAGGAAGAAGGAGCCGGTAAGAGAAAAGGGTGAATAAGCAGGAGGGAGAAACAGGCAACACTTTAGAGAGAAGACACCAGAGAGAGGAAGTCACACAGACAGGATTTGTTTGCCAGCTGGTTGAGAAAAGGGGTAGCAACAAGAAAAGTGCATCTGGGACAGGGGATACTGCCCTGAAAGTACCTCAGAACCATTATCCTGGTATTTCTAGACACTTTTTCTTTTGATTATTCCATAGTATTTTTTCTCAAACATTTCTTGTCTCCTTCACCACCTCTACCAAATCGTTTTCAATTTTCCACTGTCAAGACACATGACAGATGCCCCTCATGTTGTCAGAAACATAACCAGCCCCACAGTTTCTGGTGAGAATTTGGTGATTTCTCAAAGTCGAGTTATTTTTACGGAGTGTTTGCTATCACCCCTGTCTTAGAAAATGGGTGGTTTTTAACAATCACCCCCTTGCCTTGCTGGCTTGTCCCTCTGCAGCAGGCAGACTGCCCCTGCTTTGAGGGCCTGCAGCACCCACAGTCTGTGATTTCTCAGCAGTGCCCCAGGAAGACTTGCCTGGGCCTGAAATGCTGCCCTATGCATATGTGTGTTTGTGTGTGCAGAATTTCACAGAAGTGAATAAAACCCAGTGCTGAAATAATTGAGGAGGGAGAATTACCTTTCTGTGAACTGCTCTGCTGTGATACCCATATTCCAGGTTTTTTTCACATGCATCCATCTATAAGAATAGTTGCTACTTATTAGGATACTTTAATAGCAACTGGCATCTGCAAAATTATGATGTTACTGTGAAGCAATACTTCTCACATTGCTTGGGATATATTTGGAGGCAAAACTGCTGGGAGGAAATGTGAGCTAATAATTTCTGCAGCTATTTTCCATGTATATTATTTTACAGTTTCAATTCACATTTCAGATATGGGTTATTCTTCTAAAATGCTTTTTAAATGTACTTTAGATAATATTCAACATCCCAAAGCACTGCAGATATGTCAGCATTTCTGTTAATAATTAGCAGAGTAAATGGCTGCAAAGTAACCTATTTAGAAAGAAATCCAGCTGCTTCATTAGTAATAGTTGTTTCCTGCAGATATAAGTCCACACTTTTAAAAGCTTTTGTGAAGATACAGAGAAACAGAAAGGCTTTATCTTCAGTAATCCTAATGAAAGGCATTCAGCGAATATAAGAAATGTTGTGAGATTTGGAAGGGCTTATAAGATAGTCTATCTCTCATTATTTAAAGGAGCAGTTGTTACAGTGCAGTGTTTTCACACAGAGGGAAGAGAAATCCATTTCTCATCATAACAAATATTCCCCATATACCACAGCTTGCAAAAATTCACCAGCACTTTCCCTCCATCTTCTTCCAAAAGTCTGCAAAATTGGATCAGCCTTGCAAGTTGAAAGTGAGATTCTGTGATGAACCACGTGAGGATATCCCAGAGAGCCCCACCTGCCTCCCCCTGCTCCCAGCCTCGGGGGATATTTGCTTTCAGGGCAGTAGAGGTTGCACCAAGAGTGAGAATCTCCAAGTACAGCCTCCCTCAGCCCCTGATCCCTAAAATCTTCATAGCTGTTACTTCCAGTGCCCACTTTCTGCTATTGGTATGGATTTTACAGCTCAGCTAAATTATGTCTTGCTGTGTCCTGGCTGCTAAATTTCAGCTTTCGGGTAAAAAATAGTTGGCGTGGATTTGCAATATGAAGATGCTTCAGATATATTCTTAGTGGAAAGGCATCAGCTAATCATAACCAGTTCTGTAAGATGATGGCAATTAATTACAGTGATTGTGCATCATCAGACATCCTAAATTGCTGAAGACACTTGACACTGAATTTTCCTCGGAAATACTGCATTATTTTTGCAATTATATAAACCTCATTTCCAAAATATGAAACTCAGTTATCTTTTTCCTTTTTTTTATGTAAGTTAATCATTCCACAAAAGTATACATGAATTTTGCTGGCAATAAGATGGTTATTTGACCAGAAATGAGGTTTATGTGGGTTCATTTCTGGTAACACTTGGAGAAATTTCTCTGAAAAAGGACGTGGCTTCCTCAGCGTAGTGTTTCCTCAGGGAAGCTCACTCCTCTTCCAATATGACTTCAACAGCTGCCAGACAGAAGCAACCTGTGCTTGGAAAGAAAGTGGCTGATATTTGGGAATTGAGGAGATCCAGGTACAATCTCTTGTTACCAGCTCCACACACAGACCTTGGATGGGACACATCTTTATGTTTTAGTCACTTGCCTGTGTCACGGGTATTTTAGCAATCACTTACTCTGCAAACATGTGAGGAAAATAATAAAGACAAAAAGGGGTGAAAGGGCAGCTATTTGTATTGACAGAAAGATGTGGTTAGCAATAAGAAAGGATAGTTGCAGCCACGTATCTCTGTTGATACAGACTATAGCAGGTACAATAAAAAAGACAACCAAGAGAGATACATAATAACAACAAAACCCCCAAACATACAAAGCCCACCAAAACCCAAAACAAAACAAAACACAAAACCTTCTCAGGGAGCAATTTGGCAGCTGCTGCAGGTTGGAAATGCCTGTTCTCTGAGCATGGCCATGATTAAGTAAATCACATGGGGTTTTGAACCCCTGCTTGCTGGTCTTGCAGTCTCCATCCCTGGCACAAAAGCAGTCCCATTTGTGGAGGGAAGATGGTGATGCTGCCATGTCGGACTCAAGCCTGTGCAGCAGCTCAGGGGTGATGCAAGCCCAGTTTCCCTGGGATTTGCACTGCACTCCACAACATTTTCCTCAGTCCTGCCCTGTCAGGTGATTGCAACAATTCCTACCAAAGTCCTTTCCCTGGAGTTGTTCTTTTCACCCTGACACACCATCCTCCCTTAGCCCACTCTCTAAGTCTATGCCTCACAGTTTTATGGAGTTTATTAAGAGTCAAATCTCATCTGTTGTTTCCAGAGCTCCATTTAAAGGGTCATTCTTGGCTAAAATAACTGCATTTAGCAACTCACAGACAAGAACAGGGTGATTAGGTGGCTTGTGTGCTTGAGGGGGCTACTACTTCTTGGGTCCAGTTGCACAGAATGACACGTGAAGAGCATGATGCTGGTTCTGCTCTGCACTCACCCCCTTGTGCATCACGGGCAGAGGAACACGTCCAGAAGCTGCCTTGGTTGGCTACATAGAATCATGTAAAATGGACAAAAAGACTTGTCACCAGAGCACTGACCTCTCAGCACTTTTGTGCAGCTGCACGTTGTCAGTGCCTTGCCCTGTCCAGGCTGTGCCAACAGCAGTGGTCGCAGTGGGGTGGGCTCTGGGACCACGGCAGTTTTAATCAGATGGGAACTCGAGGGTTGCAGGAGGTTCTGTGGCAGGCCTGGCACTGAAATCATCTGTCAGGCCTGTCCACTGCACTGCATTTGCTCTTCTTCATGAGGCAGGGAATGCACACACTCCAGGGATCGGTGTGGTAAAGAAGGGTTTGCAGCATTTTCCTGTAACTGTGTCCTGAACAGGCAGATGTTTAGGTTTGAAAGATGCTCCAATCCCACCCAGTTGTGTGAATGTCAGAGCCGCAGGAAGAAGGGTTGTATTTACCTGCTGTACTCACAGGGTCATCTTGCTTTCCTCGCTATTACTATTTGCCATTATAATGCTCCTTTTCCTACCTAAAAACCTGGAACTGATACATTGCCATTCAGAAAATTAAAATACTTGTAAAAAAGTTATTTACAGGCCTGCAGAGTAGGTGAAAATGCTGTAAAACATACTCTGTTCTTCCAGAGGGTTTATAAGGAACATGCTTAATTGCCTGAGAGCACGGCAGCAGACTGTACAGCAAATGAAACCCTGCAATTCAGCTTGAAATTTTAATCCCTCGAGGCTGGGCCAGCAGGGGCTAAGATAAGTGTTACTAGATGGAGAAAATATGATGATACATTGCTCTTTCATGCAGTAATCGTTATGGAGTTATTCTCAGAGCAGCTCTGCTGTCAGGCTCACCCTTCCTTCAGCTCCAGCGTAGCTGCTGCAGCAGACACCTACATTTAGCAAGTCTGGGGGAAAGGGAGAAAAGAGAAAAATGAGGACTTGCAGCAAACCCTGCGAAACGATGTTGTAAAGTGCGTGTTGTATATCCATCTACCCTGGCCCCACTAGACAGAGTCAGCTTTGGGGGAAGGAAACCAGATGGCCTTTTCTGAGTTTGATGGTTCTGTTGTTATTTATCTGCATTCAGAGAGGCAACAACATTAGAGCTCATAACTAATACTCCTTCCTTTGCTTTCACACACTGCATTCATGTGCACTTTTATTTATTGGAGGCACGTTCCTTTCCTGGCAGGATAAAGGTGGCATCTTGCTTTCAGAAATGACTCTGTAAAGAGGAAAACCTGCACTGGAAGCTGCTGATAGCATTTTTTATTCTTCTGAACCAAAATCAGATGGAGCAATTAGAAAGTAAATTTGAAATAGTGCATTCCCTTAACAGTGAAATTGTAAGCAGCATGTATTTCTGTGATCTAAGATTACCCTGAGAAGCTGTTGCTGATGCTGCAGAGCCAACACTTGTTCTCAAGCAATGTTTTACCCTGCTAAAGGCAGGTAGAAAACAGTATTTCTGCTACTGTGAGAAGTTCATTTAGAAATACCCATTTTTAATTCTTACTTAGACATTAAGTGCTATAGATATTCTTACTACCAAGCAACAAGACATTTATTGCAAACTGTCTTGTATTTGAAGGCAAAATTAATTTGACAAGTGATGTGGACTCTTTTACTGTGTTTTTTATCTCTGTGAATTTGCTGAGAATACGTAAGAAACCAAAGGATCAGAACAGAGCCAGTGTCATTAATGTCTTTTAAAAGAAGGGAAAAGAGAAGCCAAGAAATTACAAGCCAGTCAGCTTAATGTCAACTGCTGTAAGATTTGTGGAACAAATTATCAAAAGAGTATTTATAAGCACCTTAAAGATAACAGCGAGATAAGTGTGAGCCAACGTGGATTTATCCAAAAGTGATTCTGTCAAACAGTCTGGCTTCCTTTTGTACCAGGGTGTGGGAGAAACAGCTGATCTTGTGAACCTGGACTTTAGTAAGGCTTTAAAATTCTCACATGAGCTCCTTATGAGCAGCTGGAGAAATATGGCCTTCAGGAATTTCTGCTGGTGGGCACTGTATGGAGGGAATGGAATTTGGATAGAAAAATACATGAGACAGGATCTTCTGCAGTCTGTGTTCTCCTAGGTTTTTATTAAACTTCTGGATCCTGAGACTGCAACTAAACTTTGCCATTTTCAGGCAATACAAAGCTGGGTAGGAACACAGGCAGACAGCAGGACAGAGCTAGAATTTAAAATCACCACAACAAAATAAATAATTTAGTAACTATTTAGCTTAAAACTAATTAGAGATAAGGAGGGACAAGGGCACAATACTCCACTGTGGCTGGAATAATCAGATACAGAGTAGAGGGCAGAGGATAATGTTCAGACAGAAGTCTGTTGAAAGAAATTACTCTTGAATTTGCAGTAGGTCAGGGGCATTTACATTTCTGTGACAAATGCAAATGGCACTGTGGAATCTGGAAAAACAAATACCCCCTGCAAGGGCTGTGAAGTAAATTTATCTCTCCCTTTACATTGGCAAGGCCTTGGAGTACTGTCATGTTTGGACCTTAGCTCTTCAGGAAATGTGTGGAGGAGGTGGACAAAGTTCACAGCAAAATCAAATAGCATAGTTGCCCGCCAGGTGAGATCTGTGGACTGAACCAGCATGAAGCCCAAAGCAAAGTGCAAGAGAGATATTTGGTCTTCATGGGTATAAAAAACAGTTGCAAAGAGGAACTGAAATTGTGCCAAAATGCCACAGCAAGGGAAGCATCTTATCCGAGATGTGGTGTAGGATCAGAAATAATGGCCCTGGTAGTCTTTAAGTGCAGGATCAAAATGTCAGGAATGACACAGGGTGAGGACATAATTTATTCCCATGCCAAGGCTGTTCCAGCTCTGTGATTCTGTGCCAGCTGCACTCCAGGGCACCAGTGAGGCTGGAGACACCTGCTTATCCCAGGACATCCCTCTCTTGTTGCTGAAACCACCTGAGGAAAGCAGGGCCACAGCCTGCAGGGCCACCACTGCTGGGCTGTCCAGATTGCAGGGAGGTTGTTGCATCTCATAATAAACTTTGGAAGGGGCTCATCTTGCAAATATTTTTAATAATAAAAGTATTTTGTATATTTTTAATGGTTGAAGAGTCACTTAGAATCACTCATTAGCAATTAAAATGAACTAAAGTAATTATATTTAATTGAATTAATGAAACCGATTAACAATAATTAATTAAATCTCTATGGAACTTTGTTAACAGTTGATTAAATAAGGAATTATCAGTTGACCTCATTCCATACCAAGAATATAAACCTGAGTGATAGTGTGAAACATGAGTTGTACTACCAAGCAATAACAAGTTGCGACTTGAATTTTGGAAGATTTATCCTCATAAAGTCCTACCATTTACTTTGCATGGTAGAACAGTAACAACAAATGCATAGCAAAAACTACATCTTTGATATAGTGACCAGTAGGAGCTGCCACTGGTGAATATGATCTAAGTTAGACAGAGACACATCATTTTCAATGCTGTTCTCCATCTAAAATAAGATCTGAATCATCTGCAGTAAAATATTGAGACTTAGAGCAAGCACTGAACACTTCTTGGAGCATAAGGGCATAAAAGTGCTTTGACTTCTTAATAGAAAAGTAGATTTTAGAATAGATGAAGTCCAGAAACACGATGGAAAAATCCAGTGACCACACCTCCAAAAGGTTACTGGGTAGTAAAATAGCAAAAAAACCTTCAGAAGAAGAAAAATTCCATGGGGTTGTAGAAAAGCACTGAACTAGTGCAGGCTGGAGCTGGAAACCAGAGGGCAAAATGCAAGGAAAGAAACAGAATGTCCCACAGCAACTGACCCTCTCCACCAGCCCATCATATGTCAGTCAGATCTGTAACAAGAAGAGAACATTTCACTTACATAAGGTTTTCAGAAGCAAAGTGTAGCTGAATGGGAGAAAAAAAAATAAATAAAAACCACTTTTTCAGGGTATTTACACCCCTGCATAAATGTAATGGCAACTGCTCAGACACTGCATCTGTACTCAGCTGTTGAGAAAAGTTTATTTAGCAAAGCCATTAAGGCCTGATTAAAATTTAATAGAATGATAGGATAAATGTGGTAAGTCCACTGAGGTCTGAACTGCTGCCAGTATTGATTAACACCCTCAACAGCCCAGTGGGAATCCTCTCAAAAGCATCTTTCCAGTCTAAGCTATGGGAATCAGAACAAAGCCCTGGGTAAAAACCACCCCATCAGTCAGATGAATTTTTTATGTCCCTTACATAACAAGCAACTGAAACAACATAATGAGCAGTTGCCAAAGGATTGTACTTGGTGGTCTCCAAATGCTGAAGGGGGGAGACCAGACTCACACCTGCTACAATTTCAACAAAGTATCCGAGTTTTCCAAGGGTAGGTGTGGTCCATAGTCTGCATCCACATCAGCTTACACCAGACTAGTATTTTGATATATCGAAAGGTAGCAGTTTATAGATTGTACTGGGACTCAACTGGCATGGAAACAGATGCAGGAGTGATTACAAAAAAATTACTTGGGAGAGAAGACTTTTGCTGACAAGAAAAATGTAACCCCAAGTGCAAGGTTGGCAGTGAAACAACATAAAAGCAAATGTGAAAAAGGACAGAGAAGAACAGATGCAGTAGAGGATTTGAAGGAATATACACAGGGAGAAGTGGGACAATGAAATTGCAAGCACTATCAGGTGCAGGTCTGTCATTTCTTTGAAGGTGAAAATAAGAAGCTTGAACATTTTTTGTCAAGACAGAAGCCAAAAGAACTTTGAAAGAAGGAGGGAGAGAATGGCAAAGGCGTAAGATTGTTTTAAAGACAGGCATGACTGCTATACTGGTAGGGTAAATGCTGAGGTTTGGAAAGGTGTGGTCTAGATTTGAAAGAGCAGAAATTAAGAAAGGAAGGAATGAATGCTTGTGATGTGAGAGAACAAAGGATTAGGGAAGGTGCAGCAGGTGACTCTGAAGTTTGTTGAAAGAATGGGGCTGTGAAGGAAGATGAGGAATAGATGAATGTTTCGGGGTTGGTTTTGTTTGTCGCTTTGTTGTGGAGATGGGAGGGGCTTGATTGGTCATTTTGCAAAAGGCACTTTGCTCCAAATTCTAATTCTACTTAGCTAAAAAAAAGTTACCCATACATGGTAAGTGTGAAGAGCATTAACTGCTGGCAACCAGCTTCATAATTTTTAAGTCAATTGAACATTTAGAATTATTAACTAAAAAAGCAAAACCCAAATCCTGTGTGGCTTCGTTACATAAAACATTGGATAAAGTCCATGAATCCTTCCCTTATTGGACTAGCTGGATATAGGCCCCAAACCACTGAATCATTATGGAAATGCTGGAATAGTTTCCTGACCAGGGATAAAGTTAAATATATTTATGCAGTTCAGCTTGTTTCTTTGCTGAATCTAATTAAACTTACTGTAAGCTTTCCCCTACAAAAAATCATCTTGCTGAAATGTATGAGCTGAGCAATAGAAATGTGCTGAATGCTGATGAAGAACATTGGTGCTCTCTGTAGCCCAATGCTACAGGTGTTGGAAGAGAAAACAAAGTTAACTTGCTTGCAGGGAAGAGTTGTTTGTGTTTGCTTGGCTGTTCCCACTAACATAAAAGCCTGGCTCACTGAATAATCCATAAGAAGCTAACTATGTGCCAGCTGAGGTCACAGAAATACTCCTGTAAGCAGTCTGCTCTAAGTGGTAGATGGGGCAGAGCTAAACAAGGCCAAGAGCCCATAATCATATTTCTGTCCGTGTGCTCACTTGGTCCCCACTGCCACATAACTCAGGAGCTGCCTGATGGAGGAGATAAGGAGCTGTTAACTTTAAAATGTTAAAATTAATGCTGCAGGTGAGCAAGGCCCAGAACCACTGACCAGCTGGACATGGTTAATGACATAACTCTTATTTACATGTTCACCACCAACAGGAGTTAAGCAGCTTAATGCATGCATTGGTCTGAGCTTAAGGGCTTTCTTCCAGGAAGACTCTGGAAAAACCCCGAAATTTCATGTAGCGTTTAGGAATTAAATAGTATTAGTTGCAGAACAGACATAGATAAAGCTCCAGAGTTTTTCCAGGTTGCTTTAAAGAAACAAATCCTCAAAAAAAAAAAAAAAAAAATGAGGTGGCAGCAGCACCTCAATGCAGCTAATTGAGGCTGAGACAATAAAAAGAGGATTCTTTGTTTCCTGAGGCCAAGGAATAGTAGATGAAGAGAAGATTTTTGTGTGCTTTCTCATTCTTGTACTAAAAACCAGAGTTTGCGGAAGGTCTTCTTAGTAACTGAGCATAAAACACATTAAATGTTGCCAGTGGGAAGACTGTGCAATGTGTGAAAACATGGAAGAAAACAGGCCTAAAGCCTCCCCTGAGAGATGAGAGCACAGGCTCATTCCAGGGTGGACATTTGACCAACCAAGCTTGCCGTGGGCGGGTTGCAGAGGTGTCTGGCACATTGATACCACTCCAGGCAGGTGACCACGAGCAGTCTCGCTCCCTGAACGTGCCTCTTCCCTTGCAGAAGCACGACGGCCACTTCACGGTGATCCAGCTGGTGGGGATGCTGCGCGGCATCGCGGCCGGCATGAAGTACCTGTCGGACATGGGGTACGTGCACCGGGACCTGGCGGCACGGAACATCCTGGTCAACAGCAACCTCATGTGCAAAGTGTCTGATTTCGGCCTGTCTCGAGTGCTGGAGGACGACCCTGAGGCCGCCTACACGACAAGCGTGAGTTCATTTGCCCTCTCGAATCTGAAGAGCCTTTGGGTGCAGTTTTGGGTTTGTTTGGGCCGCGGGAGCAGCGCCTGGATGGGCTTTGCTGCGCTGCCACTCGTGAGTCGATAAACACCCTGCAGTGCCCAGGAAAGTAGGTTTGGTTCTTGGCTGAGGAGTGTGGAATAAACTCAGGTGAAAGCAAATATAAGAGGGAAACAGCTCCTTCAACCTCCCTCCCAAAAAGGGGGAAAAAAAAAAAGGTAGCAAAGGAATATATATATTTTTACAGTTATTTAATTTGTAGACAATTAAACACTATGCACATATGTATAAGGATCCCAAGCAATCCCGAACAATCCCCAAAGGGGTCAAAAGGGGAAAATGGAAAGGGGAAAAGGACCGAAAGGGTAAAAACAAAACAGACCCTCACAATGAGCACCCAAGAATTAGCTCAATAAAACAACTAACACAATAAAATCTCACCAACTTCCCTTAGGAGAAGCAAATTCCTTTCCTCCTGTGCTGACACAGAGAAGACCCCTCAGTGAGGCCTGGACTCATATAGATAAATGAGGCTAAAACACTGAGAGCTGCTGTGTCTGCTCACCTGGCACAGGTGAAGAGAGAAAAAGGGGAGAGGAACCTCCCTCTCTGTCTTTTATACACCTGATTCCGTAAGGGAATGGAACACTTCCTTAGTTTTTGACCCCAGTTTCTAAGGAAGGCCTACAAACAAACCACTCCATTCTCCACACCTTATCCCATACCATTTCCTTACATAAGATCTATATCTCACATATCAAGATCTATATATATTTATACATATATATAGAGAGAGAGAGAGCTTTTTCCTCCTGGTTTGGGTTTGTGGTTTGCTTTTGTAGGCTGTGGAGGGGTTTTTTCCCCACATTGTTACCTCTGGTGTTTGTGTTCATTTACAAAGATATGTTTGTAAAAAAGAGGGATGGAGGAGGAGAGAATCTCACCAGTTTCACTGTTGGAATCACCTTGCATTCATAAATGAAAATATTGAAGTTATTTCACTTAAGCTTACCTATACATATATATAGCAAGACCTTCTAGCAAGATATTCATTATTGTATGGTTTAACTCTCAGTTCATTGGTATTTAAATTCCTTATGTGATGCAATTAAATTGTTGTAATGGAAAATGGGGCTTGGGTGGGTATTTTTGGTTTGTGGTGCTGGAGGGGAGTCCCACTGAAGTAAAAGGTTCTTGAACATGAAGAAACTTGTTCAAATTTTACTTTCAAAACAAAGTAAATTGTACCTGCAGTATGAAGCAAGTAGGGAAAGGAGTGTGGTGGTTGTTGCTAATAAAATGACAAACCCTCATACAGCCCTTTTTTCCCATACCAAAATGTTATGTTCCTGTTACAATTAATATCCCATCATTAAGAATTTTAGCAAAATATGAGCTGATTTCAAGTACCTTTCATATCTATCACTGAAACTATTTCAGAGTCAGAGTGCATTCTCATTGGCACTCTCACAAAGTGCACAGAATTTGTGTGTTCCCATGGTAGGGCACAATGACAGAATTCTAATGGAGATGATAAATGAGTATTAAATAATTTATGTCACCCCTTTTTTCTATTTCACTTTAAAAAGTGAGGTATGGTCAGAATAAGGCACTCATCTAATTTACCTGTATTGCAGTAAGTACTCTGGTGTATCTACTGAATTCAACAGAGATATTGTAATGGGATTATGGGTGTCACTTATTTATATACGTATAATATATATTTATTTTTAGTTTAGGCCTAAAATAGAGGTATTTTGATAATTTTATTGTAACTTCCACTTTATAGAGGAAGTTCTACACAGAACTGAAATCTGACTGGGGCAAAACAAGTCTCTTTGCAGGGTTTTCTATCACTACTCATTTGCAAGTTGAGGGAAAAAAAAATCCTAATTTTTACTTTATAGCAGAGATTTCCTTCATTTATTTCTGTTTGCTTCACACTGCTTCTTAGCATGAGACTTGAATGGAAAAACAAACATTACTGCAGCTTAACAAGTTCTCACACGCTGGCTGAGCCTTGCTAATTGCCTGTGTGAGTGTGCCCAGCTGGCAGTGAGTGCCCCCAGTGCCAGGCACTGTGGGTTTTGGTGCCCAGCACTGATCCTGGGCTAATCAGCTCAGCTGCTGCAAGGCCCTGGAAATGGCCAGGCAGGCTCTCTGTCCCTCTTGGGTTCAGGAAAAAATACCACATGACAGCGTGAGGCTTTCAGCTATTATTTATCCTGTAATTTTCCACTGGATACCGATACAGAACAATTAGTTGTTCAGATTAGTTAGAGCCTGCCTTGTTCATCACGAGCTAGAGCTGCTTTTAATCAGGAAATGCTGTGTTAAAAAAAATAAAAAGGAATATTTCATGGCAATGTGTCTATGTTGAAGGACTTCCTTGAAACATAGGACAGGCTTTCATGGAGTGCTTATATTTTCCTACCAGTTCACCCAGAGTTTGTGAGGCAGCTGTTGCAGGTGGGGAACCTCAGAGCTGTTTTTCAGTCCTCCAAGACTGCAGCCATGGATTCAACCAGAAGATCCTGCTCAGCAGGATCTCAGCAGGTATCTACAGCATGTCCAGCAGGATACTGCCACAAAGAGGGGGATATTGCGGAACCTGGTGGCCAATTTCAGGACCCTGTGTCAGGCATTTAAGGTGAATCTGTTTTGACCATGAATCCCCCTAAGAAGACAAAAAAGCTTTGAGATCAAGGTGGGAAAATGCTCTATTTCATTATGATATGGATGAAAATCTTTGTAAATAGAAAAAACTCGTTCCTTCAGCTCCAGCTTCTCCACAAGTGGGTCTTCACAGCCAGACTGTTTCAATCACTGTGGCTGAATCTGCCCAATTCTCTGCTGTCACCTCTGCCCCTGGCAAATGTCCTCCCCTCATTCCTGAGGGCTGACTGGCTGCTGCAGTCCCTGTTCCTTGTCATCCTCATTCTCTATGACCTGGGGAGAGCCAAGTTCTCTGTGGGATGCTCCACCCTCTGGGGTTTGCTCCCCCATCCAATTCTCCATAGGGTTGCTCAGCAGGAAGTCAAATAGCCCTGTCACTTTTTGAAATAACATGGCCCAACTATGACCAAAATGGGATGTGGGCAGAGAGAAGGAAATGTTTGTCACAGGGGCTGTGGAGGACTCAGTGAAGGCTCCCACCCTTTAAGCAGTCTTTAAAGGAGGGGGTAGAACCCCACACATGTCATCTTGCAGCTCTCACTGCCCATCTTTGTGTCACTGACCTTTTTCCTTTCACCATGAACATCTTCCCAACAGCAGGCCATGTGTATTACTAGAGGATTTTATAGCTTCTCTTTAGTTCCACACTGTGCTTTTGCCATGTGAAGGTTAAACCCTCAGCGTTCTCTCAAAGATTCTGATGCTTTTAGAATTCAGGTTTCCTCTCCATAGAGGTTTTTATTGATAACAGCCCAGCACCTGTAGCTGCAAGAAATCCATAGAGTGGGTCTGCATATTGAATAGGAGTGTTTTTAGGCTCCCATCTCCCAGCACAGCACTGTCAGTGCTCAGAGGAAATGAGGATTACTTTTCCTTCCCCTTTCTGTCTTTGTCCTGGTGTCCAAAATCGAAGGGTACAATCAGATGTTTTCATTGGAAATGAGCTACAAAACAATCTAAGCCAAAACCCCGAATTTTCTGTGATTCAGTGGTCAGTATTGTATGAGTGTATTCCCAGACACAAAAATGTAAATTGTGGCAGCACAGGAAAGGCCCTTGTACCTTGTGAATTTACCACACCTGAGCAGGCACTGCCTTGCGGTCAGACAATCTCACCTCAGTTTCCATGAAGCATCTTTCTTTTTTTTTTTTCTTTATTTTTTGGCTTGCAGCCTATTGAGACAAAGGATGTAAATATATTTTTGATAAGGGTATTGGTTTTGATAAGAGCGTTGATTTCTGTTTGCTATTAGAAGTCCCAAAATTTACAGCAAGCTGCAATTTTAGAATGGGAAGGGGAAATTAAGAGGTAGGAGCATTGGACTGCAGCTCTCTGTGTTTCAGATTGATTAGGAAAATATAAGGTAAACTTTGGGGCAACTGAATATTATATGGGGGGGTTTTCCTATGGAGACAAAACTTTCATTCTTACCAGTGGTTTCCAAGGCAACAGTGATTCATAAAACAACATTTCTAGTACATAAACAAGCATTTCTGTCAATGCAGAGCACATCCCTGCTTTTAGCTAACCATGTTATATGTTGCAGATTCATTCAGTTTAAAACATAGTCAGGGTTCTCATGTATTTCAGAAAGACCCACGTGCCTTCAGAGAAGCTCTTTACCTGTAGCAAAATGTATATAATCAGAACTGGATCTGTGGCTCTGCTGTAAAAAGGATTGAACTTGTACTTCTGTTAAGGTAACACCTGAATAGTCTGCATTAAATCTGATTATTAGTGAGACAAAGAGCTGCTACAAACTGAATTATATGAGACATAAAGAGAAGTACTCTAGATTTCTTTTATCAGCTGTATTTCTGAATTCAGGGTTAATGTAGAAAATATTTCCTTGTTTCCATAATAGTAGTTATAGAATTGATTTATTGCACTGCATTTCCTAAATTATTTTTTAAACTTTATGGGTTTGACCCTTCTCAAGTCATTTGGATGAAACACCCTGTCCAGGAAGTTCTCAGGCTTTTTAGATTCATAAGAGGAGCAAAGAGTACTGATGCCAGTAATCTATAAAAACACTGCCAAGTAGCAAAACTTTGGAGGGGATCAGAATAAGGAGTTTGTATTTTTTTACTTCATTACATAATTGGCAAGATATTTTCAGTTTCCTCTTTACTCCTACAAAAATAACAGGTTTGGGGAGAGGTTTAATTTGCTAGAGAGTCAAATGAGATGTGAATGATTTTCCAGTTAGTTTGGGATGTTAACCAATAGTTTCTGAAGAACCTCAGCGCTATGACAAGAATATTGCCTAACATTCTTTCTAAGATTCAAATTGACCACAGACCATGGAGTAAATTGGCTACTGGCAACCATTCAGGAAAAGAAGCTGTCTCTGCTGAGAAGGTCTGCATTAACCTGTTTTCTTGAAGACTAATTGGTGACATAAGGTTGAGCACAATTGTTGTCAACTAGTTAATTGTGTATGTAACATGAGAGGAAGGGGCTGGAGCACAGGTCTGGTGAGGAGCAGCTTGGGGGGGGCTCAGCCTGGAGAAGAGGAGGCTCAGGGTGGACCTCATCACTCTACAACCACCTGAAAGCAGGTTATAGCCAGATGGGGGTTGGCCTCTTCTCCCAGAACCAGAGGAAATGGCCTCAAGCTGCACCAGAGGAGGTTTAGGTTGGATATTAGAAAAAATATCCCTCCGGGGCCACCGCGTGAGATCGCAATATTATTTTCCAGACAAGAGTTGCAGGCCTCAATCAGATCCCAAAGGGGCTGTTGGGTAAGTCAGTTGGGGTCACTTTGCCTCCTCGGGATCACTGTGCTCCTGTGCAGGAATCCAGCTGCTGGCAGCTGTGCCAGGCTCCAGGCACTGCCTCAGCCTGCTGAGTGCCAGGGGTCACTTTTAACGGCAGCAGAGCAGCAGGAATTACTCCAGTGGGACTCTGGCACTAACATAAAGTAAATACTTCACAGTGGTTTGTATCTCAGAACGTGGGTGAGAAGTCAAGAAGCCAGTCAATAGGAGCTGTGCTGGTGTGCTCAGCCTGCACCAGCGTATGGGAGTGCAGGGACTCGTTTCAAAGGATCTGGTGGGATTTGGGTCACTTGATGGTGAGACAAACCACTTTCCCATGAGATCCAGCTCCCTCCCCATGGATCCATTTCTTGCCCTCAGAGGATACTTGGAGACCTTCCAAGCGCCCTCTTCTGTAGCAGTTGAGCCCAGTCCCCGTTTGTGGGGGGGCAAACAGGAACGTTTATTGAAGTTACAAGATACAATATATGGGTTCAATGAGTAAATATTCATCTCAGGGGCTGGTTTTATGCTAAATATGGGAGGAGACATTACAACTAGGAGATGACATTATGGTTGCTATGGAGGGCAGTCAGAAATGCGAGGTCAGAAGAAACAAAGGCACTTTATACATGAAGGTCCATCTGGCTTAGGGGGAGTACACAGAAGCCCAGAAATCTTGTCAGCTGTAGGCGGCTTGGAGATACTGAGGCAGCAGATGTCAGCAGACTTAGTTGAGTTTAATCAGTCCTGGGATCCTCCCAGTACACTTTCCCAAGGCCTCTTGGACTTTCCAGTCAGCTTTCTTGAAACCAAGCTATTTTCAAATCCCACACTCTTCCAGCCTCTGTCCTCTGCTGTGTTGACCTGGACAAACAGAGAATATGCTCGGGTTATGCTCGAGGACAAATAGCCAACAGGTAAAGGAGCAGCCAAAGGAAGGAGTGTCTTGGGGAAAAAAGACTTGTAGCCTTTTGTGCTCTAACAGTGTGCTTTTAATAAGTAATTGTGTGTTTAAAAGGAACAGAAATCCCAAGCTTACCCATTCAGAGTAGGGCATGGTGCTTGCCATTTACCTGGGTTCTACGGTAGACCCTGAAGATGAAAATGTGTCTTTGATGAAATTTAAATATTTTAATACCTTCGATGTCTTAAATATTGTCCTCAGTGTTTATCCAACTGTGATCCCAGGTTGTTTAAGAGGGTTTCTGATTTAACCCTCCTTAAAATTAGTAGTAGAAATGGTAATGGAATATAACACAGACCACAACAAAGGCAGAATCTTAGAAGAAAGGTCTAAGGACAGGAATCAGACATAAGTAGGAATTAAACTCTCCATGTTTTGTCAAACTTTCTACTTCTGTGAGTACTCATTTTCCCCACTGTAATACCTTGAGTTCTGAGAACACGGGAAAAAAACATGAAAATTTGCATTTAGATACAGAGAATCAAAAGGACCTTAATGGTTGAATTTAATTGTAAAAGCATATAATATTACATTAATAGCTCTCTCATCCCTGCTTTTACTCCACACCCCACAACACCCCTCTAAACAGGAACTCCAAACACATATTTGTCAGAGTGCATTTCACTTTTTCATTCTCAGAATTATTATATTGATGAATTCAAGACAGGAATAAATTGTTGTGTAATCAACCCAAAAGCTGCTGCCTTTAAAGATCTGAAAGCTCTGCCTTTCTTTGAGTTTTGAACTCTGCATGTATGTGCTTTGATATTTCTCTGACTGGTTCTCTGGTCATCTCTAAGTGTGTTTATGAAAAATGGAGGCATTTACAGCTGATTTATAGGTTAGGATTGAGAATGATCTACTTACAGACCTAAAGTGTCAGTGCTGTTGAAGACCTTTGTATCTGAGTGATAACTGATGACTCTGTGGAATTTAGTACTGACAGCAAATGCATTGGTTATTTTTGGGGTAACATTGTCTGGCAGCAGGAAAGCACATTTTGGTGCAGTGGTTGCCACCTTTTCTCCATGCACAGATTCCTGAAATGTATCCAGCTGGAAATGTAAACTTTGCCAGAAATGTCCCACTTGTGGGCTGTGGGACAGCACATTGCACTGTGGTGTCTCTCACAGATCTCTTGAAAGTATTCCACAGACTCTCAGCTGGAGCAAGGGCAGGCAGAAGGATCAGGGTTGTGAGAGGTATCTCAACACTCAGCAAAGTTCTGTCTAATGCTGTTCACAGGCAGAGCTAAAACCAGCCACTGCTGCAGAGAATTAACAGCAAAACAAAGCTAACTACTTCAGAGAGGTGAAGACTAACAGACAAAATTCCCATCAGTGAGTCTCTTATATAGGCTACAAATTTGGCTCAGATGATCACTGGAGAAATCAGTGTGTTGAATGAGGACTGGTCTAGATCAGGAGTGCACTCTCCTGTTTCATGAAGTACAAAAATAAGGGTGTGTTCATTTAGGTTAAGTGATGGAAAATGCAGAACTATTTTAAAGACTAGATGAGGGTTGATGGGACCATTGTTTTTTATTTTATTCTTTATTGTTAGGGTCCAGAGAGAATTGTAGAAATAGTTTTATAGCACAGGGTGTAATTAAGCACACTTAATTGCAAATGTAATGTAATTGCTTACTACAGGAACCCATCTGGGCCAAGATTTCAAAAAGCTGGTTGGGTTTTTGTTTTTAAAAGGGCCAAATATTACTAGAAAGAAAAAATATCCAGGTACTACAGTCAGTAACATTTTTAAAGAGAGATGAAATCTCATATTTCAGGCTGGAGAAGGAAAAAGGGAGGACAGGAAGAAAAGAAATGTGAAATAAGTAACAAATTATGGATTATTTTCAAGCTTTCACACCTTCCCCTGAAAGGTGTGATATGGCTCCTGCCATACAGAACTGGGATTTGTGCTGGGACAGTGTTGGTAATACAGAGGTGTTTTCCTTCCTCTGAGCAGCACCTAAACCTGTCCTGCCTTCCCAGCCCATCAGGGGGAGGCACAGGGACTTGGGAGGGGACACAGCCAGGACAGCTGAGCCCAACCCGCAATTAGCCACAGTAACTTCTTTGGATAAAATAACTTCCTTTTTTAGAAAATAAATGAATAAATAGATAAAAAAGTAAGAAAAAGAGCCAGGAGTCACAGATCAGGTCCAATAAAAGCTAACACACCAGATGATTGTGGAAGGGCATTGAGGAGAGCACCAGCCTACAAAAAGGCACCTGCAGTTCCACTGTGGTTTGGCTCTGATCAAAGTAAGCAGCAGCAGGGCAAGTGGAAAACACCAGGGCAAGGGGTTTTCTGAGCAAACATACAAAATATTGCATAGGTTCTCCAGCTAGGTCTTGAATATTAGGATGCTGATCTGGAAAAGTATTTTAATTTAATTAGTTCCTGATTTGTCACCTCAATTCAGTGTACAGTGATGAGATTCACCTTTTCAAATAAAATCCATCTCTAGTTTACTTTCTAAAGCAAAAAAAAAAGACTATTTTTCACTTTTACATTTTTCTGCAGTGTTGAATTTCTGATTTTACTTTGTAGCTGTCACACTCCATTAGGGGATAATGACCTGGCTTTTTTTTTTAAATCAGATATGAAGAAACATTAAATAAAATATGCATCATCAGAGACTAGAATAGGGTTTATGAGACCTTTGTTTTTCATTTTATCCTTTATTGTTAGGATCCGGACAGAATTGTAGAAAACTATCACTATAACTTTGTGTGTCCTGTAAAAGAAATAAAAATCTACTTTCTAATTTGTAGTTTAATCACTTTGGGACATTCGAGTTTCATTACCAGGAGGTGCTGGTTGGTTCAATGGGTTTGCATGTGCCTGCTTTTGTAGAGTACATGGCCAGCCAAAGACATGAAGCAGCTCTACCTGTGTTTTGGTTTCCTCTAGGCCACTTATATTTTGAAATGTTTCAGTGCAACATTCTGTCTTTATTTTCAGAACCATAATTGCCATTGCTTCTGGTGAGCTAATGATCCCATTAGTACATTGGGAAAGGCAGAGATGGGGTCACTTTCCTGCAGGGCTTAAGTAATACCTTTCATTGCCTAAGAAAAAAAATTATGTTTTCCTTCTGCTATAGCCTAGAATGAAGGATTATACATCAAATGTGTCAAAGCACTGAGTGGTTTTAACATCACAGCTCTATAATTAACTGGTAGAATACCTAGAAGGTTGTCTGGGGGAAAATGATCTTTCTTTACTTGTGGTTATAGTGCCAGTGGGGGAAAAACTCCCAGACAGTGTTATCTCAGTCACCACTGTTAGGTCTGGCTTTGGTGGAAGATGCAAATGAATCCATAAAAACAGGCAATGCTACATCTCTGAGTAAATGTTAAGTAGTTACTCAAGGACAGAGGAGGAAAAAGGCACTGCACATGCAAACACTCTCTGAAGCAGAAGTTAAATGAGGACTATGAATCCCAGAGAGCCACAGGTGATGTTTTAAGAAAGACTCCAAACTGACCGAGGCACTGAAGTTACTGAACTCTCAGCTGGACATGGGAAGCTTGGGAAATTCTCTGTGTGCACACTGCTCTCCCTGGAAACCAAGTCCATCAAGGTTAGGGATACCTGTGTATACACCCACTGTATAGTCATAGTAATTTATTGTTAGTTCTTCATACAGCAGATAGTTTGGTTTTTTTTTAAAACTAACAATTATCAGAATATTCATCTACTTTCAAACATGTAAGTTGGCATTTTAGTCCCATGTGGATTTAATTGTAGGTTTTAATCAGAATTGCCACTTTCAAACTGTACTTGAAGAAACTATTGTAAACATACAGGACATGCTGCTACACCTTTAGTGATACCTTTTCTCACTTAGAACAGTACTTGAGATTAAAACTGTACGTGTGCTGACATAAAATCAAGGTAGTTGCTTTGTTGCTCATTCAGTGAATGACTGTAATCCTGAACTTTGGTTATGCTATTGCTGATGAAGAACCCCAGTTCATGTGGTATTTCAATATTCAGTGTACAGAGAGAGAGGTACAGCGCATCATAAAATACCTTCCCTGGGCTGGACCAGCCCTGCAGTGTGTACAGCTCCTGACTGTGTTGGATGGGTTTGAAGACACTCCTCTCAGGTCTAGGCTGTTGCTTTCAGTAGTGTGTCAGCTGGCAGTGATTCCTAGGGGTTGTGCTATTCTCACATCCACAACAAGCAGAGCAATCTCTTGAAAGCTTTGAAAAAGAATGTACCTTAATCATGTTATTTTTTTTCTCCTTAGAGACCATTGGTACCTTTTAAAGACAGATTAAGAAATTTAATTTGTTTACTGTTGAAATTAGAAGAGGTAAGCAATTAACTGGGAAAACAACCATCCAGTGATCCAAACAGCTCAGCTCTAGCTCTGTTATTTAGCTGAAGATCAGAGATATTGGTGCACCTGGTTTTTATGGGGTAGGAGTTTTCTTCCCTGGGTCCTGGGGAATTGTCCTACATTGTCACATCTGCATGTGTCTGCCTAGACCTTAGCCAGTTTCTTAATGAATTACATCAATTTGAAATTAATCAAATTAGAAAGTGGCATTAAAATTTCAGACACTATTGATCTTCTTTTTTTAATGAAAATAAATGGTAACATAGGAAATAAATTCTGTAAATGTAAGGATTTTATTCTAATTCATTTTAGTCTGGAATTTTGTCTGCAAAGCCCAAATCTGGGGAAAACCAAGATTCCTTTTCTTTTTGTACTTATGTGAGGACTTTTTGGGTGTTGAGCCTGTTTGTGGTCTGGGTTTTTTGTTGGTTTTTGTTGTGGTTTTGTTTGTTTGTTTGTTTTTAATAAGGGTCAATATTAATATATACTGTCACCTAAAGGAGGCAATCAAGAGAGGAGGGAGGAAAGCCTGACACTCCTGAACGTAAGGAGAGTTAGTATTGGTTTGATTTTTGTTACAGCCTAATGTTTGCTTAAGATAATCATTCATAAGCAGAGAAAGCAGGGACTTCGGGGGGGAAATGTCAGCGTTATGAAGATTCTAAAGTCCAAACTCTACAGCTTTGTGAAAATGGATGAGGCAAATCAGTTTGGATGCAGAACCCTTTGGAGGCAGTAGTTTCGAGCCATGGCCCTTGGGAGTCACCTTCTCTATAGCTGTATTGATCAGAGAATCAGCTGTATGTTCTTGTTTTTACAACATGTCATTGCCTCACCTGAAAATTTCACAGAGGCAAAGCAAGTGATTCTACTCCTTCATACCTGGGGCTGGCTGAGCTTTGGCTGCAGGGTTTAGTATTTATATTGTAAGGTTATGAGGCCTTTGATACTTGATAGAAGTAGTGAGCTCTTTATTTTCAAGGACCCACCCCTTAAAAATCCTAAGTTTAGTTTCATAGTCAGAGATGGTATCCAGCTGTTATCTGGCTGGATGGGACAGCTTTGTGGGCAGCAGAACCAGGGCAGTGACTGTGCCCTGTACTCAGTGCTGGGGAGGTGGCACCTCAGATCCTGTGCTCAGTTCTCGGCCCCTCAGTTCAGGAGGGACATTGAGGTGCTGGAGAGTGTCCAGAGATGGGAACAGAGCTGGGGAAGGGATTGGAGCACGAGTGTTTTGAGGAGCAGCTGAGGGAGCTGGGCAGGCTCAGCCTGCAGAAGAGGAGGATCAGAGGTGACCTTATCCCTCTCTAAAACCCCCTGAAAGGAGTTTGTGGCCAGATGGGGGTAGGTCTCTTCTCCCCAGGGAACCAGCCTCAGGTTACACCAAGGAGGCTTTAGATTGGATGATAGGGAAAAAATTCTTCATGGCAAAGGTTCTGAAGCACTGGGACAGGCAGCCCAGGGAAATGGTTGAGTCACCATCCCTGGAGGTGTTTCGAAGTCGTGGTGCTTAGGGACGTGGTTTGGTGAGGAAGAAGCAGTGATGGGTCAATGATCTCAGAGGTCTTTCCCAGCCTAAATGACTCCATGATCCTATCTTCTTTTCTGGGTAATACTGCACGTTAGGAGGGTCTAGGATGCATTAATAATGGAAGAGTTTGCAGATATAAAAAAAGGAGTATCTTTCATATTGCTTAACTCCTTATATAAAGGATCTTGCAAAGGGTAGACACACATAAATATGAAAGGGAGGAGTTTTAGCTTGGTATGATCTTTTGCTGGTGTGTTTAGATGTGCAGTGCTCATGTATCATCCTTCACCCTTCAGGGGGAGCCTCTGGTTGCTGGTGGTGTCAAGGTGTTGATATTCACCTAGAGAAAAGAAGTTAAAAACATGTATATCTTAGGAATTTTTCTGCTTACTTTGACACATAAATTCTAATATTTCTGCTTTACATGATATCAAAGTTGTTGTAAATGGAATTCTGTAATTACAGAAGGAAGTTTCTGCAGCAAGATAGACATATGTTAAACAATTACTTTCATATTTCTGTAATAGAAATGTTAACTTGTGAATGAAACTGACCTAGTTATTCACCTAAATTAATCCCTGGTGAAATCAACTACAGGAATTTCACTTAACCACGTAGGAATTGTGATTTGCCCTAAATCAGAAGGATAACTACAGACGGAAATTATCCATTGTTTTCTGTTTGCTTACAAGAATGAAGGCCAGGCTATTTTCAGTAACTTTCTTGTATTTACCAGATTACCAAAGCCTTGCCATGGTAAAATTTTAGTCTCTTGGCTTCTTTCCAGTGTTGCTCTTTGATGGACTTTCAAGTCAGAACTCAGCTGTGAGTTCTTCCCTACTTTATATACATGGGGACGTGATCCACAGTTTGCTGTGTTTTCCTTTAAACGGAAAGTCAGAGGAATACTGTGACCCAATGATTGTCTGCCTTAAAAACGTGTTAGGACTGTGTGACTGATAAATCTGGGTCATAGTCTTTGCTCACCACTTATTCAGCCAAAACTCCTGTTGAGGCCGATGGGAGTTTTGCCTGACTAAGCACTGTGGGATTTTGCCCTTCGTATCTAAAATATTTGATGTGTTCCTCGTGCTCCAGAGGCAAATCTCATGCCTTGTCCTTGACTGCCCCACTGTGGCTGTGTCACCATCAGCTTAAAAGATGACAGTGTCATGCCCCGGACATTCACCATATCTGCATTGGCAGAGTATTTAAAAAGCCACCTGTACACAACTTGGTATTTACTATATTTAAAGTAATTCCAAAATCTCTGTGCAGTTACTGTGTGTGTTACTGCATGAAAAGGAAATGTGTTATTTCATAGTCTGGATTTCTTGTTCCCCTTTTCTCTATTGTAGAGCTTCAGCTTTTTGTTTTCTGTTGTGGGGCTTTTAGGGAGGAAAAAAAAGAACCTTTACTCTTTAGAAGTCTCATATCTTTTTGTTCTCTCCTATAAACTGTTTCACATGTTCCCATCACTGCCTATTCCATACGAGTTCACAGTCCAAATGTCAGAAATTCATTCAATGCAGGTTGGAGCCAGTTTTGTGGAGTAATAGATGAGACAAACTGAGTCATTAATAAACTCAGATTTCACTCCTATCTTAAAATAATTGCCTTTCCAAATAAGCCATTAGATGAACCTGCTTACTTGATCTCACCAAGAAATGTGTGATATTTGGAAATAAAGACAGGCATGCAGGGGCTTGAAACGATGTGGAGCAGCTAGTTTCCCTCTCAGTGACGTGGGCATGCTGACTGCTTTGATTTTGCATCGTTTTTGTACAATTAGGTGAAGTGCTTTTGGAGATGAGACTCGTCGTCCTCTCCTGTAACAACACATCTCTATATTTGCTTTCATTTCTACCCTAATTTCTGGCTGCCTCTGTCTTCACTCTCAGTGCATTACCTATTTTTGCTTCCTCTATTTTCTCTTTTCACTATAACTTGTTTTATATCAGACCCTCTGACTGGAACTAGGACTTTGTTGTTTTTTTTTCCATCAAGCACTCTGCTTTTCATTTAAATTCCCTCTTGAAGATCCACATCTGAGGGTTTTAATGCAAACCCTTTTGAATAAAAATGTAGTCAACTTACTCTTTCTTTAAAAAAGAGAAAGCTCTAGGGTAAATCTCATAATAAATGTGTTGCACATCTCCTTAGAAGCTTGCTTATCCTTACACAGGCTGAATAACTCCCAAATTTTCAGAGCTCCACTGAAATAAATACTCCTAGACATGGATAAGCTGTTATTCAACAAGAACAATCAGCTTGAGAGTGTTGGCTCTTTGTCCCACTGTAGCTCTCATGAGCCCTTGGGACACAGCCAGTTGAAGCCTAAGAAAAACATACAAGAAATGCTTCTCCAAAATGAAGAAGCTGGTAACAATTATGACATATTTACCTCTCTTTACTCAGCCTCTCTTTAAATTCATCCTAGCAACACACAGAGTGAACTACAAGAAAATATTCATTTTATACCCAAAGCCTGCCTGTCAGCTACCACACTTAACTCTTTATCAGTGGCGTGGCTGTGATTAATTTTATTTCTAAACACAGAAAGGTTTGGCAGTGCAGATATACTCCTGAAATACACTCCAGAATTACACAGGAGCAGTACTATTGATTAAACCTGTGGGCAGACATTCAGAGCCATTCCTTCCTGGAGAAGTGGGGAACATCCAGCAGTCTGGCCCTGGTTTCATTCTGCATCAAGGAATAAACATGACATAATCATTGTAATGTTATTTTTGTATCATTGGTACTTATCTAAAACGCATTTCTCTGAACTGATAATTTCATTTTTCAGCAAATTATTAGTGAAATCATTAGCTTCTTAAGAGTTGCCAGCATGAAGAGACTCTCTTCAGCCTTTTCTCTAACAAGTTAGAATAATTAATTCAAGTTTACAAATAGTATATTTAACAACATCTTTAAGTAAATGTTCTCGATATCGAGTTTAATTTGGTCTTTGTTTCCGTGCTTCAATTGATGGTATAATTTTCTCAGAAATAACTCTCTGACTAATCCTTTCCTTTTAAGTTTAGTACAGTTCATTACAGGAACTGAAGTAACTCAAATGTGTTTTAGAGGTAAACAGCTCCTGTGCTGGTCTGTGGTTTATTCAGGATACTTTTCAAAGTGCAGATGCTGATTATGGATGAGAACATGTTCCCAGAGGCTGAGAGAGCCTGTGTGTGTGTGCCTTGGGTACCAATTGCTTCAGTAATACTGTTCTAAATTAAAAGGATATATCCTGGTCTGTATTTGCTAAGTGAGTTCTTTCTAAACATTTGGAGATGCAAAAAGGTGGAAACACCAAAAGTCTGTCCTGCATCATCTAGGCATGTCAAAGAAGCCTGTTTATTAGCACTGTGTAATTATGCATTTAATTCTATTGCTTGTTTATTTTTCACTGCTCAGCTTTGTAGCCTTAAAATTTAGGTCCACAGAATTTCCACTTTGATATGTAATGTGGAAAACATTCCTGTGGACAGCTGTTCTGGGTAAGAATGGAAGGAGGAGTACCAGAGTTTCCCTTGGCTTTAGGCTCAGATACATGGGCATTGGATTGCTTCGTTAAACTGGAACTTTATTCCGTGTGCTGATCTGAATATTGCTCAGCTCTGCCTCGTGGCTCGTGCTGCAGTAAGTGAACAGCATTTCTGCTCTGGTTTTTGGGGTGCTGCCCCATCAGGGAGGGACTGTCCCACCTGCTTCCCACGAGCTCATCCCTGCTCCGTGTCCCGTGGTGCTGCAGACGTGCAGCTGATGCTGGGCAGTTCCAGCTAAAACAGGAAGGCATGCTTTATCCCACCTAAATGAATTGTGTGGAAAGCCCTGGCTTTTGTTATCAAAGAGATTGAAAAACTTCCTGGGATTCCTTCAGTCTCTTGATGAAATTGTCTGTTTTTTCATGGTACAGCAACGTTACAATAAGAGGAGGCAGAGGAAGCAGAGAGCAAACAGATACACCTGAGAGCTGTAACTAACAAAAGGAATATATTTCATTGCATAGCACTGCTTCTATGAACTTCACTCAGTTCATAGAATAAAGGAGGTGGGGGGGGGGGAATCCCCACACCACAATCCAGTGTAAATTTTTCAATGAAATGAATGCACACTGTGTGTGCAGCCTTTCTTTTTCAGTCTTTCCTAAATGGGAGCTGCAAAAGGTTCAGGAAACTGCCACACTCAGGTGTTGCTTAGCAGATCTGCTACACTCCTCTTGAAAGAAATACTCTGGGATCCACAGCTGTAGTAATTTGTTGAAGCTTTGATATGTTTGCATGTAGAACATTTGGCCTCCATCAGAAATAAAACCATAAGTAGCATCTCTTTTAGGAAAGATGATGGGAGGAGGGTTATGTATATGTTTTTGGGTTTGGTTTTTTTTTTTTTTTTTGGCAGTAACTATTCTCCACAGAATAGTAATATCACACTGCCATGTGTAGGTAACAGAATAATCTACAGAGTGATTTGACATGCAAAAAGATACCACTTTTCTGTGGTTAAATATTTTAATGCCAGCAGGAGTCCTATGGGATTTCCCCTCTCTGAGGGCTTTAAGTCCCTATTGGTAACAGGAGGAAAGGCTTGTGACAGGAGCCTGAGCCAACCAGTGCTTTGGGTAAGCATGCAGAGCTGGCTTGTAGGTCAGGCTTAGTTGAGGATTTTATGAATTCCACCAACTCCTCCTCATCTCTAGGCAGTTCCTCTGGTCCTCCCTGAGGTTTGGTGCCTGCTCCTCGGGGCACACCTTTCCAGGTCAGCATGAACTTCTCAAGTTGTCTCTTGCCTGCCACATCTTACCTTCTCCCAACACGTCTCTCCCTGGGCAGAGTCACTGCACCCGAGGAAAGAGAACTCCATCAGAGGTGCAAATGCAGGTGATGTGGCACCTCCCCCAGGGCTTTCACCTTTACACGAGAAACAATTAGAAACAAAAAAAAAAAAACAAAAACAAAAACAAAACAACCAAACACTCAAATATCCATCTTTCAAGTTTTCTGCCTTTTTCCTGTTCTAAAAAGACCTATTATTGCTCTGACTCCTGACTGAATGCCCAGAGAGCACAACACTGAAGCTAAATACCTTTCTTCAAGCATGGTCTTGAGTGGGTTAAACCTGAAGGCAGAGCCAAGTCTTTACTAAAAACATATTGTAGGTTCAGCTGTAGGAACCTACTCACTTTAATCCACATTTTATTATATTTGAGATAGCAAAATTAGGTGAGGAATTGCTTACTGGTTCCCTTGACAAGGTTTTTTTGGGTGTGGGAAGGTTTGCCGCAGTGCAAGTCTCATTCAGGAGGGCCTGTTTGAGTCTCTATGGTACTCGGACCTTTTCAGAGTCTGCAGTTCCATCCATCTGCCATTAATGTATTTTTTCCCATGCCCTACATCTCCAGGCACATCAGAAATCCTGTTTCACTGCTGCAGATGGTCCATTTTGGGAAAATGTGCTTTCCCCCCTCCCCAGATAGGGTACACCAATGGGAATGTTGATGCATGGACAGCTTCTATCCAAGTGTGTGTTGTGTCCCAGTTAAACTCTCCAGTTTCCCATCTGTAAGAGGGCAGGAACTGGTTTCTGTTTGCCATCATTTTTGTCCTTTTTGTGACTGCTTTTGGTTTTGTTTCCTTTTTCATTTGGTGTCCCTCCCAGTGCCAGTGTGGCACCCCAGGGCAAAGGCAGCAAGCTCGGGGTGCTTCTTGCCAGCACAGTTAGATAAGGTTCCTTTCACTGCCTCCTCTGGAATACTCTCCATTACTGCACAGTTGTACTGTGCTGGAGGATATTTTATTTTAAATCCTGCCTTTGGAGCAGGTGTTCTGAAATAAAGGTATGTTATTGAATCCCACAATCTCCTCAGAATTGTGGATATTGTCTCATTTTTACCATGGGCTTGAGTTTTTGCTTTCAGTGCTCTGCCTGTGGTGTAGTGCATTGTCCTGGGCTTTTTGCACAGGCTGGTTTATAACCAATAGTAAAAGACATTTGTATTAATTCAGCTATACATCAAGTGATGCTCTTTGCTAATCTATGCAGTAAAAAAATGTATAAAGCATACATAAAATTATAAGTAAAGATTGATGTGACAAACTAAAGGTTCATCAAAATAAAGATGACTACCTCAGGCTTTGAAAGTTGTGCTCAGAAGGCCAATTCCATTAAGAGAAATAGCAACATTGCATGCTTCAATTTGTGTGCAAATTTAATTACAGCAGCCACACAGTCTGGGCTCCACAAACTGCTGGCATCTTGCTTGTCAGCACGTTTGATATTACTCTGAGTTATCTTCCTTTGGGAAGAATCAGCTCCTGGAATAATCATGGGACTGAAATACTGGTGCATTTATTTTTTATTTCTTTTTTTTTTTTTTCCCCTATGTTTTTGTAACATGTAAAACCTTCTTGTGTCTTAAAAGAACCCCCTAAAAGTACTTGCTAAAAATATAGTGAACTTTTGCCCTTTGGGTCATTAATGTTTTCATGGAAGATAAGGCTGGAACGAGCATTTACGAAGAATCTCCCTCTCTACACCCAAGATCTTATCCTATTATTAGAAAGATGTGTAGTTTAATAATTTTCCATGGGGGTAAAAAAGTTATTTTTCATAGTTACTATGCACACAACTCTTCCTGGCAGCTGTGCAACACCACCAGTTTTCCAGCCCATGTGAACAGCACCTCAAGAGCTGTTTGTTGAGTGTTCCTCTGAGCTTCAGCAGCATCACCTGCTTTTATTGCAGTTGCTGTGTTGCTCCCACCTCCCTGGACCCAGCTGTCTATTGCTCATGAGCAATGTCTTCATGTGTGCACACATGTTGTTCTCTTGCTGTCAGAGGGCTTCACAACACCAAATCCTAATTTTCTGTCCTATTAAGTTTTTATAGGCCAATATCTTGCAGTAGCATAACAGAAGTTGATAAGACCCCATGAGGATTCTGGGAGGGTTGTTCCCACACTTATGAGCCATCACAGTCATTTCTACCCAGCTAATAAATATAATTTCACAGTTTCTTCTGCTCCAAAATATAAATGTTTCTACCTACCTCATTGCTGCAGCTTGCCATAATAGGCAAAAAAAACCCCCAAAATCTTCAAAAAGAACATCTTTTGGCATGAGGCATGAAAATCACAAGAATTTTCCCCCATTTCCCTAAATTTGCCTTTTTCACTTTTGCTTCCTGCTTTGTGTCAGGTTATCAAAAGTACAGACAGAGAAGGTGAGGGGACTTAAATAATCTTAGTGCTTTCCTGTCCAGAGTTGTGACACTGGGGGTAAAGAGAGCTGTGATGTTTGTCTTAGAAAGGGACCAAACTCCTCATGTTCTTTGGAACATCTGTGGGTTTGGCTGGCTGACAATTCTCAGAGCAACACAATAAAACCAACACTTTGCTCCTGCAGCTTAATAGTGCTGATGTGTGTTTAATCAAATTAATGGTAAGAGGAATGAGATTTAATAGAAAACAAAAAAAAAATAAAAACAAATGCAAGCCTAAAATATGAAAGTGAATTTTCATTAAGAGAGTTAGCGTGCAAGTTACAGGAAAGAGAAGGAATTGTTAGCCTGCTTTGTAATCTTCTGAGCTAAATTGAAAATGGAAGAGATTGTGTGTTGTTAGAGGTTAAATATCTACCTGCTGGTGTTGGTGTTTACAAAACCAGAGATAGGAGATCAGCACCGTTGTATTTTGGGAGATGCACCACAGTGTTGCACTGAGGGAAAGGTTTGATTTATTAACATGAACGTGATTCATCATTTAACAGTCTGGAGGTTTATATATGTTCCTGTGGCTTATTAACTTCAGCAACACTTCTCAATTGAATGTGGAATATCATTCAGGACTGGTAAGTATTATAAAGATTGGTCCAAGGTGCAATTGCTAAAGATAAACTATGTGATGTAAAGAAAGGTATTATCATTTCCTGGTGAGGTGCATACTGAGAGTAATTTTCATTTTTCTGTACTGAATTAGAACTGACTCTGTTTTCCTATTACTTTTTCATTCTTTAAAATCTGTGTGTTTTTTTACTTAAGTGAACACACTGTGAAGGAGAGGGGTGTCCACATACACATTCATAGCAGTTGACCATTAATTTGTTCTTCTATTTTTGTAAGTACAAAATCCATCATAAAGCCCTCTCCACAGCCCAGAAAGTCAACAACTGCACAGGCTGGGACTTTATTTCAGAGGTTCTTGCTCCTCTCCCTTGCAGCCTTACCCATATAAATCATGTACAGCCTGTTTTCAGCCACAATGAACATCAGAACTCCAGTTATGCCAGTGGCAGCTACAGGCACTCAGGGTATTTGAGGTCCTCAGCCTCTGGTTTCCCTGCTATTAGAAGGAGACAGGAGCTTCTTCAGAGGGGTCCCAAGAGTCATTAATTATGAGCTGCAAAGCTGAAGAGCAAAATGGCTAAGCAGTGCTATTGCACCCTTTCCAGGATTAAGGACTTCCAGCACAATCACCTCTTGTTTTTGGAAATACTTATGGTGTACCAAGTGTGAAAAACAACTTTCCCAATCTGGTTACAGTACTTGGAAAAATTATTATTGGTCAGTGCACCTCAAACAGATTCTTTGTAGGCTTTTATGGAATTATGGAGATGATTGAGCAACAATACGGGAACAAGGGTTTTTTTCTGACTCCAGATTTTTGCATGGTGCCTTTGCTGGGATTATCAAGAATCTAAAGAAGGCAGTTTCAACACAGTGCTTTTCAACCCTCAAATGCCCAAATAAACAAAACTATTTCAGTTTGCTCATGCTTATTTCTGCCATTCATTTTTAACCCAGCAGCAGTTGCCCATATCCCATTGCTGAAAATCTTCAACAACTGAAAGATTTTGAAGCACTTAAAAAAAAGCCAAATGTGCCATAAAAAACAGTGGCATTCGTGCATGGACACACTGTGTGTATTGCAAAAAATATGCAATGATGAATTGCATAAGAATATGCAAAAAATATGCAATAATGCACACACATGAAGAAAACTGATGAGTCCACTACTTTCATTGACTACAGAGCAACGAGAAACTGAGGACTTGTATTTCCCCAATTCTTGGTTTTTGTTTGTCTGAGTTCCACACTGTGGATGGAATGGGGAGGGAGGGTTTGAAGGACCAAGAGCATGCTACCAATAATTTCATTCATGCAAATAAGACCATGATCACTTCAGCATCCCCCAAGTGAACAAGGAGTGGAAAACAGGAGCTTCAGGAAAAGAAAGTTTGGGTAAAACAAGGGGAACATCTATTCACATTGGTATGTCTGTAAACAGAGAAAAGGAAAATAAGTGAGTGAGACGCTGCCATTAAGAATAATGCCTAAAACCATGGAGCAAGAGGTAAATATGTTGGATTGAATTCTATGACCCCAGACAGATTAAGACTGGAGTTGTACTGTCCTTTTTCAGCCAAGATAAATCAGCAGAAGCAATAGCAGATATATTTAAAAGCTAAAGATCTGTAGCATCCACTTGCATTTTAGAAACAGCAAAAGTTTCCTAATTAAAGACCACTTGTAGCCCATCACAGCAGAACAGAGGCGTGGTTGTGAAGAGAAAAAAAGAATAGTGAACAACTCAAGTACCCAGACTCAAATGAGCAAGAGGATGAGCACACTGGTGGGAGCTGTGGGGTGCAGCACAGAAAGCCAATACAAAAAGCAGTGAAGGGCTTCCTTTCTGAATATTACCTGTTATCATAGCAATAAATAGTGCATTTGGGTTTTTCCCTTTTAAAAGAGTATGTTTTATGTTATAGGTGACTGAGGATGGAGGGCATGACTGCTGAGCTATGCCTGAAGTGCAGCCTAATCTACCTTTCATTAGTTAAAAGAATACATGCTTCAGAGATATTGATGCTCCAGGCATGTGGAAAGTTCCAGAGACTGTGCCAGAAGGTGTGGGAATTTGTTAAGGAGGATAGATGGCTCATCTAGATCAATTTCCCAGGGCACATTCTTAGGGGTGTAATTAGTCAGCTCTCTCCTTTCCTGGAATAAATCAACTAGCTCTGGAAACTGCTGATAAGGGATGGTGGCTTCTTAGGATTGTTGGTTTTGGGGGTTTTTAATCACTGGACACAGAGTTTACCTGACAATTTTTTCATCTTGATACACTTGTTTTACTGGGTGCAAGTATGACATCCACCCTTTGACAGGTTTGAGCTCGCTCTTCAGTTCTTGCACTGGAATTAAAGAGACCCTGTGGTTGTTGGACATTACTGAGAATGATCACCAGGCTGCTCAAGAAATGTTTGTCTCCACCAAAACAAGAAAGGGAGGAATGCATATGTTATAAAATAGTCCTTACTTTGCCGTGAGTGAGAAAAGAGGTGAGTTTGATTGGCATTCTGGTTCTTGAAGTGATATGAATTTCTGGATTTGAAGATAAGCTCAAACCTTAGCACTTCGCACAAAAGACCTTAAAAATAAGGAATCAAACCCATGCATTAGTATTCCATAACTTCATATTTTGTTGGTATCAAAACCAGTTGGTTTTAATTTCCTTAAGTATAGGTCATAATCCAGAAATCAAAGGGGGAGCGAAAGAAGAAATTAGTTATCTGTCTATAGACAAAGGAGAAAAATGCTTTTTCCTAAAATGTCACTAGGTTCTGCTGAATGTTTTTGATTTATTCTGTCTCCCACAATGCTATTATCTGAAAGAGTGTGGCAGTTTTCACCCAGTGTCCACCCAAACCTCCAGGCCCTCCTTTCCCAGAGGGAAAGGAAAAGGAGAAAAGACGAGAAGAAAAAAAAGCAGCTGAGAGATAATGGCAAAACAAACTCAGAGTAGCTAAGTAGTTAAATTTATTACTAACAAGGTAAGAACTAAAACTAAAAGCACTAAAACTACAAAGTAAGAAATAAATCAGTGTTAAGAACACCCCTCTCCTCCCACTCCTCCCTCTTTGCACCAATTCAAGGGAGCAGGGAATGGGAGTTTTGCAGGTGGTTGTTGTTGCTGCCATTGCTCTTGTCCTGGGGGTCACTCCATGGGGGGCAGTCGGGTCTCTGCCCCCCGATGGGCTCCGTGGGCTGCAGGGGGACAACCTGCTCCCCCACGGTCCTGCCCACGGGCTGCAGGGGGACCACAGCTCTGAGTCCTTCCCCTGCTCCCGTGGGGTCCCTCCCACGGGACACAGTCCTCGATAGACTCTCCAAGGTGAGTCCACCCCCCGGGCAACACTTCTACCAGGGGAAAAACCTGCTCCAGCTGAGTCTCCTTCTCCAGGAGTCCTGGCTGCAAGTCTCTTCCAGGATCTCGCTCCATCCTGGGTCTCCCACAGGACAACAGCTTCTTTGGGCATCCACCTGCTCCTCCAGGGACTTCAGGGAGGTGGGGGATGGGAATAGCTTTCAGTCCTTCCCCCCCTCCCTGCTCCAGCGTGGGATCCCTCCTTCTCCTCCTCCTGCTCTGACCTTGGTTTCTGTGTTGTTATCTCATGGCTGCAATTTCCAACTGCCCCACACTCCTAATTCTTAAATATGCTATCACAGAGGTGTGACTATGATTCTTAATTGGCTCAACTTTGGCCACCAGCAGGAAGTCCCTCCTGGACCTGGCTGTCATTGGCTCCACAGGACAGGAGAAGCTTCTGGCAGCTTCCAACAGAAACCATCCTGGAAGCCCCCCCTGCTACTAAAATTCAGCTACAGAAACTCATGACAAGGAGTTTCCCTACAGATGCTGCAGGCACAGCTGTCTGGAGCTGCCTGCTGGAATGCACATCACTTTGTTTGTTCACCAGAGATTTGAAAATCCATTTCCTATCTGTATATGAATAAATGCATATATTCATTTTTCAGTACATAAATGTAACTCAGATGATTGGGGGGGGGAAGAGAGAAAATGTCAATGCATATGATTTTTATGGCACAGAAAGACTCTTTCTGCAGAAGTTGCACCCATATATTATGCCAATTTTGCATAGAGGAATGCTGAAAGTTATTGAAATGGCTGTCTCTCAAGGAATTTGTGGTTGAAGAGATTTTGTCATTTGCTGACCTACCTCTGATAAATTAACATTTCTAAATAAGGTAGATTTTTTTTTCAGTGAAATAAACACATTGTGTATTTTTTATTTTTATCTAAAAGGTCAAAACAGTTTTCAGGTACTTTGATGAAGCTTTTTGGTGAACTTATGAAGGTAATGCAAAAGTTCCCACTTAAAAAAGTTACCACTGCTTAGAAGGTGTACAGTGATTCATAGACATTACTATTCCAAGATAAACTACAACTGGTCGAGCACCAGTGGCAAGTCTGATGGCAGAGAGTAGTCACAGAATTATAGAATGGTTTGGCTTGGAAGGGACCTTAGAGGTCATCCAGTGCCACCCCCTACCATGGGCAGGGACATCTTTCACTAGCCCAGGTTGCTCCAAGCCCTGTCCAGCCTGGCCTTGGACACTCCCAGGGATGGGGCAGCCCCAGCTTCTCCAGGCAACCTGTGCCAGGGCCTGCCCACCCTCACAGGGAGGAATTTCTTCAGTATCTCTAATCTAAATCTCTTCTCTTTTAATTTAAAACAGTTTTTCTTGTACTATCACTATCTACCGGTGCAAAAAGTCTCTCTCCCTCTTTTTTTATAACCCCCTTATAGTCCTGGAAGGCCTCACTGAGGTCTCCCTGGGGCTTTCTCTTCTCCATGCTGACCAACCCTAGCTGTCTCAAACTGCCTCCATAGTCATGGTGCTCCAGCCCCCTGACCATCTCTGTGGCCCCACTCTATCACACCCCCATCTTTCTCTCAACATGCCTTGCATCTTTTTATCTCTATTTCACTCTTCTGTTGAAAAAGTTCCCCTGAGAGCTGTTTGTCCCTGGATAAAAGTCTCTACTGTTAAATGGAATCATAGAATCATTTAAGCTGGAGAAAACCTTTAAGATCATTGTCTCCAACCATTAAGCCAGCCCTGCCAAGTCCCCCAACAAATCATGTTGTAAGTGCCATGTCTACATGTCTTCTAAATGCCCCCAGGGGTGGCAGCACAACAACTTCCCTGGGCAGCCTGTTCCAAGGCTTGACAAGCCTTTTGGCGAAGAAGTTTTTCCCAATGTTCAAGTATAAAATCTGCAGTATCCAAATAATTTCTACAATATCCAAGTACTACTTCATCAAAAAGTTTCCTTCTGCTGATGTCTTATTGTACTATGTCAGGAAAGTGACAACTAATATATGATAAAGTGAAATACCCCCTGAGCAAGGTACAGAGGTGATAAATTATGTTAATATGTTATTCCCATTTTATTATCATCAGTCAGATGATGATTTAGTATGATGCATCATCAGAAAAACATAATCTAGTAGGTTATTACTCAAAGTGTTTTGCCTCCTGGGGTTTACAAGGAGTAAATTCAACTGACTTGGAGGACAAAAGGTATCCCAGTGCAACAATTCATCAACACCCTCAACTGAAATATGTCAAGGTATAGGAAAGAAGTACAGCAGTCCAGGAAGTGCAATACTAAGAAGTGTTGCTATTGTAAAGGTCAGAAGCAGATTCTGGGTGTCTGTAAATCAACATTATGCTGGTATAAACACAGTGTATTAACTTGGCCTTGCCATTGGTGTGACATGCAGGACTCAGTACCTTGTTCTGGTGGTGGCTGATGATGGTGAGGTAGAAACTAACCTGATGTATTCAAACAGCTGGTAGAGATGTAGTTGAATATGGATATCTGCAGGAAGGCTCGACCACATTCCTGTGCCAAACTATTCATCAAATAGATGGTCATGCTATTATTAAACAATTTGCATGCTGCCATGCCTCAGTGACCTGTGGAAATACCAGTATGTCACAGAACCAAATGGAAATATCAGAGAAACTTTGTGGTAAAGCAACCCTAACTTGGACTGAAAACTACTCTTGTGTGTTGGTTTCTCTGGAGGTTTTTGGTGATCTGCTTCGTTCATGTTTGTGCAGGTACAGAATGAGAATGCTGTGCTGTTCCTTCTGCTGCAACTTGATCAGAGAATAAGGGAAAATGTATTTCTTGAGAAGTGAATTAATGAAGTCCTATGTCCTAGGGCTGCATTACAGGCATCAGCTGCATTTTCATGCTACAGTTTTCCTGGTTCTCAGGCTGTTTTCTGCAACCCCAGCAGTGTAATTTCTGATTCTCTCAGAACCTCCCCATGGCACATTCACAGCGTCCTGCTGTGCTCCACCAGTTCTACCTCCCTAGGAAAGCTTAGATCCCTTCCATGTCCCTGTGGTCTCCTTCAAGTCTTCCACATCCCTATACCTCTCTCCCTAGTAGTCCCAATGTTGGCCAACTGGGCAACTTGTGTTGTGCCTGGAATTGTGCAGCCTGATCAGTCACTGAGCTGCTGGCTGGCTCAGAAGGGTGGCCCAGTGTGTTGAGCTCTTCCACCAGGAGAAATACTGTGATCTCTTTGCTTTGGTGGTGGTTTTCATGAAATATGTGGGATCAGCTGCCTATTTGTAGACATCCAGTTCTCTCTGAGAATTGACAATACCATGGGCAAACAGATCTCTGTGGAGAACTGGCACACAGTGAGGAGGACCTGCACTGTCCTCAGGTGCCTAAAGGGACACCAGACACCACGTTTAGGTGATTTCATCAAGCCTTTGGTGTCTTCCCTGTGCTGCCTTTCCACCATCCGTGCTCCTTGGAGCTGCCATGGGCTCAGAGCTCCCAGCCTGGCTGACATAGACCTGTGCTGGGGGTGCAGCTGTGGCTTGTGCCCTTCATCTCTCTGGCAGACCAGGGTGGCACTGGGAGCACTTTGGTCTGGTGTGGGAGAAACAACTGGTTACAGTGCTCGTCTCTGCTAAGCCTCACTGCCCATCCTGGCCTTGGCAAGCCACTCCTCATCTCTGTGTCTCTCTGTCCCCAGATGGGAAGGCAGGATGGAGCTCAGTATTTGACAGGTCCCTGGCCCCTGTCATGCTTCTTGATCTCCCCTGGGCTCAGCTGCTTCACCTTCTTCAGCATCTGTTCTCCCACCTCCCCTATGATATTTTTATGCAGCATGGGCTCACGTAGAGACATGAAACTTGCAAGCTTCCCAACAGTCTGGGAATGCTTTTATTCCTTTCTTTTTTCCCTAACTGAAATTATTGGTTGCTGATTAAAGATAGGATACCAAAATCTTTACATGATAGTGTCATGTCTCTATGGAGCAAACATAAGACCTCCATGTGCTCATGCAGTAGTCAGACCCCACTATCTCAGGGCAATGCTTTTACAGGTTCTTCTCCTTAGCACCTGGTCCTTTTTCCTTTGCTAAAACTTACTAACAGTAGAACTGTTTATTTTCTTTCATCAAAGGGTTTGGTCACAAAGCATATCCATAAACATGGATAGAGACAGAAATGTAGCCACAGACTCAACAACAAAACCCAAATGTCTTGTCATCTTTCAGATAACCATCTACAATTACACTGTTTCACATCAAATAATACCTCCTTTTGGGGTGACTTCCTTTAAAATTAACTTCTTAATGTTTTTTTAACTTTCTTTTCCCCAGAATGCTCTTAACATGTGCACCATCCACTCTTTTCCAGTTGCATCATTAACCATGTGTTTATATTTTAACTGCAAGTGAACTGAGAGGGTGGGAGGAGAGTAATGGCCCGACTTGGGGCCCAAGACAGCCCCAGTGCTTGGGAGCTCAGAAGCACAACTCCAGAAGGCAAACAAGCTGTAGATACCAAGGAGGGATACAATAAGAGAGTGCACATGCTGTGCGCGTGATGCATTCTTAGTTCAGGTTATTGAGAATTTTTAGTGGCCTGTGGCTCAGAGACTTCTTTTAATCAGAGGTAGGTCTTTGTTTGTATTATCTTCATGAATATTTTTTCTAAAAGTTTACCTAGTTACTTTTGGAGATGTTTGTATTTTCAGAGTCCATGACATCCCACAGCAATGCTTCTTAAAAGTGATGATTTTAGTCTCCTACTTGCCATTTATGTTTGATGTACCCTTGTTCTATACCTTTCATGTTATCCAATCCATTATATTCAGGACTGTATAGACCATTTTCACTTTTTTTTTATTCTGTACCATTGCTCACCCATCCCGCCTTTTTCTACAGGTGTCTTAGTGCTTCCTCATGAGAGGAAGAGCAGGGGCAGGCACTTATCTCTGCTCTGTGAGACCAGGGACAGCACCCAGGGAATGGCTGGAGCTGTGTCAGGGCAGGGGGAGGTTGGATCTCAGGAAAAGGTTCTTCCCCCCAGCGGGTGGTGAGCACTGCCCAGGCTCCCCAGAGCAGTGGGCACAGCATCGAGGCTGCCAGAGCTGCAGGAGGGTTTGGATGATGCTCTGGGGCACAGGGGGTGACCCCTGGGGATGGAGCTGTGCAGGGCCAGGGGTTGGACTGGATGGTCCTTGAGGGTCCCTTCCAACTCTGCATATTCTGTGATTAGGTGGGATAGAGGATCAAGACTGTGATCACCAAACATATGCAGGAATATCCTGGGTTTCAACAGTGCCATGCTTTTTTTCTTTTCTGATTATTTTTATAACTTCATTCCATTTTTTCCCTGGAGTCTGCTTTTGGGAAGGGAGTTGATAATGTTTCAGGGCCATCTCTGTGCAGGGCCATCTCTGTGTTATAGCCATGAGGTCTTTTTTGAGCAGTGATAACTTAATACAGAGCCACATTATTTGTTATGTAAACTTAGGAGCATTTTATTATGAGTGCATCACTCTGACACTGAATTTTGTGACATTATATCAATTTTAACTCAGTATCCTAACATTCTTTGGTAGATTTTTATGGTCAGTCATCTCTGTATTTACTACCACAAATACCTTTGGATTGCACAGCTTACTGTGTTCACAGTCCTGCCTGTGTTACAGATTCTGCATGCATTGCCAGCAGGATATGAGCACAGATCTCTGGGGGATGCCACTCTAACAACTGACCTTTTCTTTCTGACTGTTTGTTTCCTGTCTTTTGACCAGCTACTTACCCATGAATTGACTGAAACTTAAATAACCAGCAAGCTCCTTCAGGATAAAATGAGAAGTGACCTCACAAAAATGTGAGCAGAAAATTTAATTCATCAGTTCCTAAGATAATAATTCTCCTCTGCACTTCCTGAAGCAGCTGGGGTGAAAACTAAAGTGGTGATACCTGCAGAGCAGCTCAGCCTCATAATAATTCTGATCACCATCTTTGTGTGGCACTGTAACTCTCAGAAGAAAAGCCTAATTCTTGTGGTGTTTCCAACCTATTTCTAGAATAAATTTTGAAGGTGCCTTAGGTAAATAAAACCCCATATACTCCAGGACAAGGTGTATACAAATCCAGTGTCTACATTCTCTCTAGTATAGCATCCCAAAGAATGGGCTATGAAAATGTTTACTGGAGACAGTACCATAGCCTATATGGCATTAATTTTACATTTAAATCCACTTCACTTGGTCTCAATTTTCAGGTTTCCATACACTCCCGATTTTTTATTGGCCATTCCAAATTGCCTGGCTGTGAAAGGCATTATGGCAGGTCTTTGGGGGCCAGGCAGCAGAGTCTGAGTGACCTGGGCATTATGGCAGCACAGAGAGAGGCTACTTGGTCACTCAAATGTGGGAACAGTGTGCTGGGCATGTCAGCTGGATGTGAGTGTGGAAATCACCAGCTGTGAAATCATTAATGATGGATAATGGCGTGAAGTGTTCCAGCAGTGCATGGTAACATTTTACTCCTGATACAAAAATAAACACTTCAAGAAGCCTGGGGCAAGCCGGGGGCATACTTTCGGGGGCAAGCCTTCCCTTGATGCTTTTAAGAAAGGACAGTGCCTAGTAACATGTTTGGGGTTTTTTTTCAACTTAAATTACTCGAGTGTAGAGACGTATTTGTGTTTGCTAACTCAGTTCTGCTGGAAGAATGGACCTTGCAGCAATTCCTTTGTTACAGAGTTGTGCAATGCAAGGCATCCTTCAAATAAGCATCTCTGAACAAATCCCTTTCACCTTTTCCATTGACATCAGTAGGACTACTTGTGTAAGCAAAGTGGATGGGGCTGGATGTGCAGATTGAAGGACTCTGTAGGAGTAACTCTCAAGAAATTGGTTACAGCTGTAATGTGAGCCATGCTGACACAGCTGGCAGATAGCTTAAAATTGATGCTCTTGAAAAGAGATAGATCTTTGCCAGAAATATTAGTTTCAAGAAAAAAATGACATTTTTTCCTATCATTACTGTCAAATGGTGCTATAGTTTCTAAAGTGGATTTGGTAGAGATGCATGCTTCTGATATCTAATTTCAGAAAAGGGTCTCTCTGTGACTGAGGGCCAAGCACACAATACTGTAAAATTCACCAGTGCATTTTCAACCCTAAAGAAATGTAAAGTCCCACTCTCTAAAACATTATGAAACCCCTTGACCCCACCTGTCTCACCATTACCTTTCAAAAGACCAATCCCAAAGAGGTTTTGCAAACACTTGTGCTTATCTGCCTTTGTACACTTGTCTAGTTCTTCCTGGGGCTCCAAGGACACCACCAGTCCTTACTGGCCTGCCTGGACTGCTCTAGGATCCACCCCCACCCCTGCCCACAGGCACAAGACCCCGTTTCACCTCAGCCTGGGGCCATCCATGCCTTCTCCAGCCACCCAGCAGCTGGCCAGCCCAGACCTGCTGGATTGAAGCAGTTTGGGTTTGCTGGGTCCCCCTTGACTTTCTCCTCTGCCCTTGCCTGGCACACAGAGGAGTGCCTATAGCCCTCACCAGCCTGTCCTGCTCACCGCCCAGCTCTGCTTGTCTTTTGGCTCTTCAAGTGAGACCTCTACCCATCTTCAACCCCTTTTGTTTGATGTCTGGAATGAACTACTTTGTTCATTTAAAAACTAAGCAGTTCTTTCAAAACTAGTATTTCTGGCAAAAATCAATCCATTTTCAATAAGCTCCTTGTAGATAAAGGCATCATATCTAGCCAGAAAAGATGTGCATAGTCCAGTTAGTTCCACAAACCAGAGGCAGTGGTATTACCCACTTGTGTTTTCTGTATCTTTGTCATTGTATGAAGTTTTTGAAATTGCCCTGTCAAGAAAATACAAATGCAGCACAGGTGTAAGTGGTCAGAAATATTCACTACCATTTCACTTATGTGGATTTTGAGGGTCAAAGCTATGCATTTTTATCAGCCTTATGATCTCTGAGCCCAAGTGAAGATCAATGCCTCAGAACAGGCAAGGGATTGCATGCTGAAGTGGCTTGTTTCAAAAGAAGTGAATGCTGCTGCTCCTGCTAATGAGCATCTCTGCTGGTTCAGAGAGTGTTCTTGATTTCATAATTCTTTGGGCTTTAGCAAGGACATCTAATATTTTAATTCTTTAATTTTTTTAACTGAAAGACAATAGGATAGGATATGTGTCCTTCTGGAGGTCTACATGTATGTACACTGCTGCTCAATTCATCCATCTGATGGCCCTTAGGAAGATAAAATGACAGGTTGAGGTGCAGTATTTTGGAGAAGCATCCTGTTACACCTCTGATGTTACTGCCAGTTAATGTGAAGTGTTCCTGGTGATCTGTGGACAGACATTTTATCTTGTCTCTTTTCCTTCTGCCAGCATCTTGAGTGCTGATGCTTTCCATCCATCAACAGCTTCCCCCCTTTTGGAGGACACAAATAGATGTGCAGGGGTTGATACTCACTAAAACTGGCGTGTTCTCGAAATCATAAATAACTTGTTCTGAAAATCTGGATAGCTAACTTAGGAGGAAATCAAGTTCCACATATTTAACTGCAGCATTGTTAATCAAGATATTTAAAAGAAAATTAATATTTTCCCAGACATTAAAAGCAAATCCAGTCTTTTTGAAAATCAGGGAGGTTTATTCATTTCAATTCTGAGGGAAATGAAAAGACTGGTAGAACTGACTGGAATTGGGCATAATGAGCACAAATTCTGAAATGCCTTTTCAGAGCAGTTTTGTTATCTTGCCATGTAGTTTCTCTGGTATTTCAATAGACACTAGAGAAGACTGTCGATAATGCTGAATAGTTCTAAATTATGATTTGAGGATGCTAAATTTTGACTATTTGTAGCTTTGCACAGAAAAAATTTGAGCACCAAATAAAAGCATCACTCCAGTAAAGTAGCAGGAGGTTTTTGTACAGAATGATGAATTATGTCCAATATTTAAAACTAATCTCTTTCATTACTTTTGCCTCTTTTCATTCTGAAGTTCTTTTTTTTTCCCCCCCATGTTTCTGTCATTTTGGGGTAGAGAAAAAGACAGATACTAGACTTGTGTCATGGGAAATCATTGCATGATCAGACATAAAGGAACAGTAACTGACAGATGCATAGGAATTTCTGTGCCAGATCAGACTAATGTGCACATAGTTCAGTACCTTTTCTCCTGTAATTAGACAGTTCTAGATGTCTGTGCATCTGGAACTGATGGGTTTGCACCTCAGCTTCTGGGAGAGCTGCAGCCAGCCCTGTGACAGCTCTGCAGTGTCTGTCATTCAAAGAAAATACAGAGCAGACTCTTCCAAAGAAACAGCATTATTTCACTGCTGCTGGATCTGGGACGTGGGAGCCTGATGTATTCGCTGGGACTGCTTCGGGCTGCTCCTGTCTACCACTGCCTGAGAAGGAGCTCACAACCCTTGCTTTCAGCTTAAGGGTCTCAGTGGCATCACTTTAATTAGCTGGCAGGGCATGCCAAAAGTTCTGGGCACCTGACAGGCTTCTTTCTTTGCTTGTGTGCCCTCTCTGTCACTCCTCACATCACACTTTTTGTGCTTGCTGCTCTATCCCAGCCTTTGCCGGTGGGATAACGGGCCACAGCTGCCAGGTACACTGTTCTGCTGGAGTTCTGAAATATGTTTAGGTCTTTCATCAGAGAGACTGTTAATGCCTCTGTTTTTGAAAAGATGTCTAACATGTAAAATAGGGGGAAAAAATCAAATGGGAGGTGGTAAAAATGCAGTTATGGCCTCAGAGAAGAGATGGCATTTTGTGAAAACTGTCATCCTTTCATGCATACCTTGAGGTAAAGAATGAGGCATTTTGCAATGTGTGGTTCAAGTCCTGCCTTCAAATGTGTTGCAAACTGTGTTGTTGCCAGCTGTGTAGAGGAATTGAGTGTGTGTGGGTGAGGGGGTACATTTCATTTCAAGGGCTGAGCTCTGGGCAGTTCCACAAGCTCAGCAATGCGAGCCTAATATTCTAATTCCAAGGGGACACTTGACACTGCATGGTAAAATTGCTTATTAAATTATAATCAAGAGAAAAAAAATCAGGAGATAGACGCTGTTCAGCTGGCATGGAAGGGGAAAAAAGGCTGGATTCTAATTATTTGAATAACAGAGTTAGTGTTATTTCACTATGTGGAAATAAAATTAGGTTATCACTGGTACCATTATTAACATATGAAAAGAGGCAGAAAACCAATTTGGTTCCTAACACCCCTCCTGCCCCTCCTCCCCAACCCCAAAAGAGAGAGAATAAACTAAAAGCAGCATGGCCTTGCATAAGGGCTGTGACAGATTTCATTGCTGTAGTGGTGCAATGTAGATGATTTATAAATTATCTCAATTTGAAGGCGAGGCATTGTGTAAACAGCATTGTATTTATTATTTTCCCAGTTAGATCCAAATGTAAAAAGACATATCCAATATCAGTAGCACTGTTCATGACTCTAATCAGAAACAAGAAATATATTTTCAGCTGCTCTAAACCTTATGTGTTCTTTCATTATGCATGAGCAGCTATTACTACTGTTCAGTCATACACATCTCTTAAGGTAGTCATATTGCAATCTCCACCTTTTGAATGGCTTTGAAATAAATAAAACAACCTTTTTGCATAAAAAAGGTATTCTGCAATCTTAATTAAGTACTGGGATTTACATTTTTATGAATATAACATCTTCATGCATAAGATGAATCCTTTGAAAAAATTTTAGAGGTTTTGCTTCACTTTGTCATTAGAAGCAGCACAAAAGGCTTTTCTTTTACATTACAACACTGAGCACATCTTATGCCCTTGAATGTGAAATGCCTCGAGTATTGTTAAGATTCTGTTCTCCAGTCTCATTCTCACACTCAATGAGCCACTACTGTTTCAGTCCAAAAGGGATCAGTCAGTAAAGCTGCATCATGAAAATAGTTGTAGAGTCTGATCAGATTCTTTAAATCTCATTTGTATTTAGTCAGTAGTCACAAATGCAGCTCCTAGTGCTGCTCAAGATGTGCCCTCTCTTTTGAGTATAATTTGGGAATACAAGATCAGATTTATGGAAAGGATACAGTTTCAAGACAGTTTTCCTGTTATGTTATTCATGCTATGTTATAGACATTGAAAGCAAAATCTGTAAATATCCAAATGCCTCTTATTTGCACTTTTAGATTGGTGTTTTCCTTACAAGTAGGTATTTAATTTTTTACATAAGATTTTTCATGAAAATTCAAAAAAAAAAAAAAAAAAATTATTAATAAACCTCCCCAGATGAGGAATCTGGCACATGGGAAATTTGTTGATCCACTAGTTTGTCTTGATAAACAAGGTCTTACAGTGACAACCATCTGAGCTGGTAGACCTTTTTCTTAACTTGTCATCTTCTGAGATCAGATAAGATCTAAGGAAAGAAAGTGTGGAATTTTGCCTTTTGCACCCTCCCTCAAAAACTGGTGCTGCACTCCAGAAAGCACCTTGAATGGGCACAAAGCAAAAGGCACCAGGGGGATTGCTGGGTAAGATGAGGTTCAAGCACTGAATCCCTGTGGTGGAACAAGAGCTGCTGATGAGAAGAGTGTTCAGGATTGCATTTTGTGAGGTGGATCAGCATGATTTTTCTTTAACTCATAAAAACTGCATGTATCCAGGTCCAAAGAAGGAGTTAAAATGCCTACCATGACCAGGTGGTAGGCCAAGAAAATAATGTCCTAAAAAACCTGCAGAAGCCATGAAACTAAGGATAGAACGATATAGGTTGGAAATAAAGGGCTAAATCCAACCCAGTGGAAAGAATAAAACCCTTAACTCTGTTAAGAGGAGATACTTTGAACTGTACTCTGCAGTTAGACCCTAAAACTGTGTTTCCCAGAGGACACATCCTTTTGGTTGGACATCCCAGTGTAAGGTGTACATTTGGAGCATTCAGTAGCTAATTTTTCCATTACCTCAGGAAGGTTAGACTCACATATCCAACCGAAACAGCACTGAAAGCCGACCATGGGATCAAACACCAAGTGCTCTTACCCAATTTCTTTAGAAGATACAAGTGTTTCCTGGGGAAGAAACAAGAAATGAGCCTGGTCTTTCCTTGAAGAATGTCTTATCACAACTGCCCTCTCTCACCCTGTTTCTTCATCCTCATACCCAAAAAGCATCTGTAATTGCTTCCCAAGTGGAACAGCTGTACCAGGAAGGGACAAAGAGCATCACTGATAAGGGCAGGATCAGAGGTGGCAGCAGGTGGGGCAGAAAGTCTTTTGCATCTCTGAGGTGCCAGAGGAGTGATCTGACCACCAGGTTACTGGATTAAGAAAAGGTGGGTAGTGGAGACACTTGGGAAAAAATAACAGTGTTACATTTCTCTTATCACTGTTAGAATCAGAAAGTGGTTCACCAGAGGCTTTAGAAAAGCAGCTGCAAAAAATGAGACATGGTACAAAGGACACCTTGGCTGCCATGACACAACATAAATGTTAACTATGCTTTTTTTGGCAGGAGGAGCAGTTGGCTTAGAGACACGTCCCCAGGACACGGAGCTTGGCCTTTGGACAATTCATGGGTACAACCAACAGCTTCTCAGTCAGCCGGAGTCAGCCCTTAATTCACACACAGTTCTTTATGTATTCAAAGCAAATTAACAGAGATTTACATACTTGTTTTTAAAAGTGGCTTCCCTTCAGTTGCCAGACGGATGTTCTAGTTCATTTCTTCTTTTGTTTGTGTCTGAAATACAATTATAAGCTGAGCAGAATCTATTAGCACTTGTTGAAAGCAACTGGGTGAGCTCAGATCCACCGCCTGCCTCCCTCTACCATCTAGTGGCACCTTAAGCACACTGCTCTCACTCTCTAAAGAGTTCAATGACAACGATAATGAATGTATACTTTTAAAAAGGATAAAGTTTCTGGAGAGGAAGTACCTTCTTCTGAAATGGGAAGGTTGTTTTCATATATAAACTATTTAGAAAAGTTGATTCATTTCTTCTGTTTTTCCTTGAGGTAGCGCTTGGATTTTAAGTTGAAAGTTGATGAATTAAACTACGGGATATCCTAAGGAAATGCCTTTTAGAAACACCCTTGGTTTGCTGTTTACCTGGATATTTAAAGGGCACAACAAAAATTTAAAGATATTATCAAATGTGAAGTTTAATAGAAAGCTTGTAGTCTCCTTTCTGTTACATAATATTATTAAGAGCTTTCAATGTCCCATTTTGGAATAGATGTTTCTGTTTCATTTAAGGAAAAACTTTAAATTCCAATGAACTAGGAATTTCAGGTTTGGGATGTTTTCAATCAAAAAGCATGTTCTGATTGATTATATGAACAAACAAACATGAATTATCTCAAATGGCTTCCCTTCTTTGAACTGAGTTTTGCTTACACAAAGTGCTGGTTTGGGTGGATCAGACTACAAATTAAACTTTTTTTTTTTCTTTTAAACATGTGCCATTCCACATTCTGGTCATATTGACAAGTTTCCCACCCCTTTTCCAGGGTGGGAAGATCCCCATCAGGTGGACTGCTCCTGAAGCCATAGCTTACCGCAAGTTCTCTTCGGCGAGTGACGCGTGGAGCTACGGGATTGTCATGTGGGAGGTGATGTCCTACGGCGAGAGACCCTACTGGGAGATGTCCAACCAGGATGTAAGTACTGCTCATGATTAATCTGCAAGTTCCTGACTGGTCCTTTCAAATGACTGTCAGTCCCTGCCCTGCTTTGCCATCTCCTTCACAGTCCAGGCTGGAATCGCAGCAATTTAAATCACTGTAATTCTCTCAGCTTCAGTGAGACAGTTCATTTATGAAACCTGAAGACTTGGCCTCCTCTAACTAAAACCTTGACTGGCGTCCTACCATGGATTAAAGAGGTATTGCAAAGCACTATAGCCAGCTTGCCAGGCTCCAATGCTGGATATACATGGCTTTCCTCCAACCCCCTGGGAATCTGCATCAGATAGGCATGCTGATGGATTTCTCGGTTAAGCTGTAAATCAGAACTGGGGGGAATACTGGAACTATCCTGGTGATGATGGCCCTTTATGACCAGTGCACTCTGGCAGTGTCCCTCGGGGGGTCAGCATAGTTCAATGCTAAAAGAATTATCTGCCATGAGAAATGTAGTTGCCAATTCTCCTTTTTAAGAATTCAGTGCATTCTTTTCACTTTCAAATGTACATACAGGCTTAACCACAGTGCAGGACAATAGTTCGACTTCATAACTAAGTTATGTTTTCCTCTGACTTTTGGGTTTTTTTTCTAACAGTGGTGGCCAAATAAGCCTTCACAGTTAAAAAAACTTCAATATTTACTTCTAGTAAAATGGAAGAGTTGATCTAGAAAAAGAAGCATGGAAAAGGGGAAATGGTTGTGGGGGTTTTTTTTCCCTATCACAATTTAAATGTTCACAAATGCCCTTGTTTGATGGATCCCCATGACAGCTCAAACTGGTATACTCAATCTTCACACCAGCCATCAATCTCTGTGTCAAACCGTGAAATATCAGCCAGACCACCTTAACCTCTCTCATGAATGTGCCCAGAATACCTCTGCATTGGTTCTGAAGAATGGACAAGACTTTTCCCAGATGGCTGTTTTCATATTCTTGCTAAGTTATTCAGCTCTGCAAGTCTGGTTGCTTGTTACGGCTTATCAGTCATTTGGGGATAAGGATCTGAGAGAGATTTTAATTTTAAAAAATAATTTCAGAGTGTTTCAGGAACGAAGGAAAGGGAAACCAACCAAACGCATCTGATACAGAAAAATCCAGCAGTCATGCAGTAGCAGAGGGTGCTATTCTTGAGGTAACCTTCCATCAGCAGCAAAGCTGAACACAGCCATGGCAATATCTGTTCATCATTAGTGTGCTGTTGCAAAACCCGACTGCTCTGCATTGTATAGAGTGCACATCGCATCAAAATGCATATGCATCCTCAAATTCTCTTCCTTCCCGAACTTGAGAGATGCAATGGTTAGTTGCACAGTGAGCCTTCTTTTAGTGGAAGGCTGAACAAGAGAAGAACTTGGGAAAGGAACTATCAAATCACAGCATCACACAACAGCTGAGGTTGAGGGACCCTTCGAGATGGCCTGGCCCAGCCCCCCTACTCAAGCAGGGGCAGCTGAAGCAGTTTGTTTCTATGACCAGATTTTGAGTATCTCCAGGGATGGAGACTCTGCAGTCCCTCTGGGTGACCTGTGCCTTGTCACATGCACAGTGGAAAGGTGTTCGTAGGGTTTGGTGTGGCACAAACTCATCCCCTCGTTGCTCTCTGAGCAGTCAGTGCAATGTCCACACGTGCCTTTACAACCAAGGCCCAATGGGTGGTCACTTTTCCTTTCCACCCCCATTGGCAGTGCCTTGTTGAGGGACTGTCATAAATGCATCACTGGTTCACTGTCCCTTCTGCTCTTGGCCCTGTCAGTGGCCACAGGCACATCCTCTGAGCCAGTGGTCCTTTGCCTGGTTTTCCTCACCATGTGTCAGCATTCCATTTCTCCATTCCCGCTGCAGCGCCCCATTCAGGGGTGATTTTTTGAAGCCCATGAAAGCAGAGATGTTTCTGAACAAAGCTGGCCTTTCCACAGTGCCTGTGCCATGCCAGTGCTTCCAAACTGGAAGGTCACCTCCCCCCAGCTCTGGCAGTCTGTTTATCCAAGTGGATAAACCAGGGCAGCTGGTGGTGTCTGCAGCTGGAGGAGGTGGAGGGGAGCAAGATGCTTTTTGCTGTGTCACTGTATTGGTTTGAGTGGCATGGTTTGGGGAGTGGGTTGGCTTCTGTGAGAAGCTGACAAAAGCTTCCCCCACCTGCAGTGGAGCCAATGCCAGTCAGCTCCAAGGCAGACCCACCACTGGCCAAGGCTGAGCCCATCAGTGATGGTGGTAACACCTCTGGGATAACATATTTAAGGAGGGGAAAAAGAAAACTGTGCTCCTGCAGCCAAAGAGAGGAGTGAGAATATGTGAGAGGAACAGCTCTTTAGTCACCAAGGTGACCAGGAAGAGGGGCTGGAGGCGCTCCAAGTGCCAGAGCAGAGATTCCCCTGCAACCCATGATGAAGACCATGGTGAGGCAGCCTGTGGAGACTCAGTATGCAGCAGAGATCCACCTGCAGCCTGTGGAGGACCCTGTGCCAGAGCAGGTGGATGCCCAGAGGAGGCTGTGACCTTGTGGAAAGCCCTCCCTAGAGCAGGCTCCTGGCAGGACTTGTGGCTCTTTGGAGAGATAAGCTCATGCTGGAGAAATTTTGCTGGGAGGACTTATGACCCTATGGGATACCCAGACTGCAGCAAGGGAACAGCATGAGGAGTTCTCCATCCAGGGAGGAAGAAGTGGCACAAACAACATGTGATGAAGTGACAAAACCCCCCTCTCCCTGTCCCCCAGGGCTGCTGGGGAGGAGGAGGCAGAGAAAATCAGGAGTGAAGTTAAGCCACGGAAGAAGGGAGTGGTGGGGGCACAGTGTTTTTAAGATGCAGTTTTATTTCTCATTACCCTACTCTGATTTGATTGGTCATAAATTCAACTAGTTTTGAATCTGCCCTCACCTGCCCTCCCTGCCCTCACCTGAACCCATGAGCCTTTTGTTGTATTTCCTCTTCCCTGTCCAGCTGAGGACGAGGGGTGATAAATCCGCTTTGGTGGGCACCTGACACCCAGCCAGGGTCAACCCACCACAGCCATTGTGTCCCCCTGTCACATCATCTTGTGCTGTAAATGGGGAATTTCAGTGTCCCTTCCAGTTGTGAGTGATTTCATCTGGTGTTGGGTCAACTCTCTGCAGGGAACCCAACTTCCTTCAGCTCTTATTTCTCCTGTAATCACAATCCTTCTCCTCACACCAGTCCATTGCCAGCACAAATCTTGACTGTCACCACTAACTAGGAATGGGGGCAGAGAGAGACTTCCTATAAAATCTGTTCATCCCCACTATTCACCTCCTGGGAAGAGGCTTTGAATGACTGGTAGGACCCTCACAGAGAGTCCAGGGCAGCAGGGAGGAGCAGGGCAAGCACAGACCTCCATTCCAGCTGCCTCTCCCTGCCTTTGAATCTGCCTCCAGCCTGTGCTCTCCCCTCCAGCAGATGCCACGATGCACCTATGCAAGGCCATGCCAGCAGGGAGAATTCATTAAGTTACCTCTCCATTTAGAATATATTAAGTAATCAGCTACAGTGTGAAGATAGTGGCATTTAATTACTCCTACATCCAAAATAGAAGTGTCTGTTAATACACAATAATGCTGCGGGCCCTTCGGATGCAGCTTATGCTGATGATGCCAACTCCTGGGGGCCTTCCCTGCAGTTCAGCAATCCACAGCACAAAGGACTTCTTTTCTCTGGAGGCTTGCAGTGCCAGAAGGTTCACAGTGGGCACCTGTGACCTTCTACGTGCATTTAGTGACTTTAAGTGTCATTGGGGAATTTCAAGTTTTTAGACATACTGCAAGGCTTATTTTGCTGGATATTGGGACATTTCCTTCAGTACAATAAATTGCCCTGAATTCACATGAGCTTATTTGCAGAAATAACAGAACTTTCAAAGGTCAGTAATACTGTACAGATGGCAGGGAATGTAACAGAGAGGAGCAAGCACTAAATGGATTCCTAAAAGACACAGTGTGCAAACAACAGGTCTTGCATGAGTATTGTTAGAGGTTCTGCTACCACAAAATGCCTGGTACCATTAACATTACAACACTTGCTGAGACTTGATCAAAATAAAATTCTTCTTTAGTTAGCAATCGAATGTTTATTTATTAAATTGGCTGGGTGTTTGTAAATTACCAAAATTTTCAAAGTACAAACTTTGCACAGCCAGGTCTGATTTTCTGGGGGTTTTTTTGGGGTTTTTTTTGGTTTTTTTTACACATTCCATCTTGCAAATTGCTTTTCTGATTATACAGCTTTGGGAAATTAATTAACTTGTTTAGACTGTGGCTAAGTAAGTGGCATTTTGAGTGGGTTGGGTAAGTCTGCTGAGGGTCTCTTGCCTGACCCCTCAATCTAAGCAATCAAACCAGGAGGAGCCAGCACAGGCAGCACAGAGCCCAGGCTGATACAAGAAGTGTTCAGCTGCTCCCTGGCACCTAAATAAACCCAGTGTGATGCTCAGAGACTGCTCCCAGGTACCCAGCCACAATGACTAACACCTCTGCAAATCCAGTGCTCTCTGCTTGTACTCCTCTGCAGGGATTTGGAAACTGACCTTAAGGAAGCTGAGTTGGAAGATGCCTCTCATTAAACGTTTACTACCTTATGTAGCGTAATGCAGAGGCTTAAAAAATGTGACTAAGCTTGAGGAATGGTCTTGTTTAAGTAAATAACCATTTTATTATTGTGGGAAGTCACTTCCGACCTGGGCTGGTGCTGATTAATGCACTTCTTAGATGTGTGGCAGGCACCAGAGGTGTCCATTAATTAGGGCTGCTGCACAGTCTGTCGTGTCTTATTGCTTAATTAATAAACATTAGCCAAGATATTGAACTTTCCAATGAAAGTGGTGTACTGATGAACCGATTGTGCTAAGAGCCTGGCTTGCTAATGCTCATGTGAGGGAAGGAAGATTTATATTCCATGCATTTGGTTTGTAGAACAGCTGTGAGTGAAGTCTCCTGGGACACCTGTTAGAGCCACTGTATAAATCAGTGCACATTGCAGAACTCCAGTATTCAAAAATAAATAAAAATATTTTTAAAAGAATATCTAATGGATTGCAATTGGTATGCAAGAAAACTACTGTGGCAAACAGAATAAAACTCCTTGCACTCCTGAAAGTTTCTTGTAATAGTGAAAAAAAAATTACCCTAATATAGATCTTTCAGCCTACAGATATCAAAAGACTTGGCAGATGCCAAGACTGGCTCTGTACCATGAGGCAGCAGCAGCTGCCTCTCCCTCCTGGTAGATTTTTCAGATGTCAGGAGGACACAGGGACAATATCCCTCCGGACTCTCTTCTGTTTCACTCTCATTAAAAAATCTGTCAGTTAACTTTTGAAAGCAAGAATCTGTGTTACTGTTAATAATGAAACTATCAGGAAGATTACAGCTTTATTTTCAGGTGTCGGTTTTGCCAATTTCCAATTATTTTGAAATTAAACATACATCAGTTTTACATAGAAGTCCATGAAATATTGTTCAGACAATTCCGGTATCATAACAACATTAAACATTAGCTCTGTGGTCAAGCTTTACAACTCTGTCTAACATCAGATGATAAGATGTATTTAACAGGCTCCAGTGTTTAATATCATCTGTATACAAAACTGTAAAAAACAATGGTCCCCCTTATAGAAACAAAAGCCTGAGTATGAAAAAGCAGGGAAATAGTTAGCTATGTTAAGCATAAAAAAATACTCCCTTTCCTTAATAGTTTTTTATCCCTCCCTTTGCCACCCATCAGGCTTCAAACCCAGACCTGCAGAGCCTGTTTGTTGGCTCAGCTGCCGTGGCTGTTCCTGGGTGCTGCAGCAGGTGGGGCACCGACTTCCCCCTGTGGGAACAGTTACCCCCATGGCCAAGCTGCTGCCTTGTCTTTGCTGCAGATGAAGTTGTTTAAACCATTTCATGATTCATGTGGTGTTTCATCAACCTTAAACTGGCAAGGAAAAAAGACATTTAAAATGAGTTAATGTGTATTCTCTTCACATATTATGTAATATATATTTTTATATCACCGAGAAAAACTTAATACTTCTTCCCTTTAAGGTACATGGATGTCTAATTCTTCTCTTCAGGGAGATAGGTGCTGTGCATGAAGCAGAGCAGAAGCTAAAATAAATATATTTAAAAATTAATAAATAGGGAACTAAAAAGTTCTAATTCTTCCTTCAAGACTTGATTCCCATTGCGGTACTAGACAGTTACCACATCTTTACTCTTCCTTCTCAGACTCTAAAAATACTACTTGCCTCACAAGAGATACTAATGAGGCAATATTTGCAGTTTATTTCTTTAAAGTACTGGCATTAATGAGAAATTATCATTATCCCAGTACCAGCTGGCATTTCTCTTCATACTGAAATGTTCCTTTAGAACAAGAGAGGAAACAAAATGCACTGTAACTTCATTTTCAAAGATATCTTATGATAGAGTGTGTCAGAGAAAATATGCCTGGAAAATTAGGGTTGGTTTTGGGTTTTTCCTGAATAAATTATTTCAGAAAAACCTCATCAGCCCTCTGTTGTTGTGTTGAGCAAATGCTGTAGGTCTCATAGATGTAGAGCAGGTTTCCTGTTGCCTTAAAAACAAAATACATTTCATAAATGCATCATTTGCAACGGGGAAAGCTAAATGTAAAGGTTATGATATGTGCATTTCTGGGCTGCTATAGATTGCCTCAGCAGTGACAAGTACCAGCTCAGCTATACCTTCATGAGCACCTTTGTTTTATGAGGCTACTTTTGACAAACTGCTTGAGATGCATTAATAATAAATGGAAAAATAAATGTGACTAAAATTTCATGCATGTGGGGTTGACTTTCACCCACCTGAGTCTGCAGGGGCATGTTCCTCATTGGAGGGCAAAGTTTGGGAGGAAATGTTTCCCTGGCAATCTGGTGGCACGTTTTCCTGCAGCAGCCATTTCAGCAGCCTGGATTTGGGGCAGTTGAGATAAATGCCCAGTAGGCAGCAAGGCAGGTGGAAGGATTATCCCACTGGCACAGCATTCACTGCCTGGCATGGCCCTGCCTGTGCAAGGGCAGCCCTGCCTGCAGCCCTGCCTGCAGCTGCGTGCCCCATCAGTACCCCCAGGTGTGCAATGCTCAGAGACCCCCACAGCAAACAGGGACTGCCTGTGGAGTGGCTTGGCCGTCCCAGGGCTGCTGCCAGTGGAGCTGGGACTCACCCCGAGCACATCCAATCCCTGCTGCGTTGCGAACGCTCGTGTTTTGTGCGCCGCTGTTTTGGCAGGGCCCGAAGGCCTGAACGCTGAACAGCACCGAGTCACCTGGTTTCATAAAACTCACCCAACCAGCTGATGTTCCGTTTCCTGCCGTGCCACGAAGGGGGGCTCAGGTCCTGACACAGCTTCCTTACCCTTATTGCATTTGCACAATGCTTGCAGCATGAGCATTAGGCATTGTTAAGCAGAGCCAACAGCATTAATTCAGAATTCAAATGCAGAACGAGGATATAGTCCAGGAAAATAAGACTGACTATACTGAAGCCAGAGCTGGTGCTGTAAAACACTGATTTGCTGTAAGCAGGTTAATGTGCCCCCTTCCAGCTGCACTAATGTCTGCAGCACGTACACCCATCTGTGTGAGAATGAGGGATGTCTCCCTACAGCAGAGTGGGTGCAAATGCATTAGGTCTGTTTCTAGTGCACTGCATTATTATAAATACTGTGTACAAACATTTGTACATTAGAAAACACATAACACTGGGTGGACTTCTGTGTGGAAGGGCTGTGCATGTGTGGTAGGGTCGGTGTTAGTCCTAGCTTTGCTTTTGGTCAGCCACTTGGCAGCTGTCCATTCATTATTTATACAAAAAATCCTGACTATGTAATTTGTATCCTCATCCCCACTGCAACCACCTCTCACTGCAGACCTTTCCTCTTGTTTTTCCAATCTTACATGGAATGAATCCATATAAGCTTTTATGAATCCATGAAGTTTTCCATCATCCTTACTTATTGTGCTACCTCCTCTCAGGCAGGGCTGCTACTCCTCTTCTCAGACAATGTCTTTTGCTACCAGTGTTACTAAAAACGAGCCTTTCTTCAACTGTGATCATTTGTAATTTCTCATACATGTGATTTACATCAGACCTCTTTCTTTCCAAATCCTGACCAAAAGTGTTTTCTCCATCTGCTGAATCTGCAGGTTCACTCACTTTAAGGTATGCTTACAGTAATACCATCATTTCAGTAAGTTGTGTTTAGTCATAAACATCTGGGACATCCAGGTTTCCCAGGGAGGCTGTGCAAAATAATGTTGCTGGAACTTGGTGTGTGGAGGATTTTCTGAAATAATGATACTTTAAAGATCAGCATTTTACCACCAACTAACTTTGTCGGGTACTATAATGTGCTTGGTTGTATTGTGACAGTCACACACTAATACTTTGTCAGGATGAAAATGTTAGAGCATTATGGAATGCCAGGTTAGTTAGTGGCCCTGTGACTCCTTTCAGTACAACATCAACCTGAAGCAGATGAACATGACAGTGGTATTGGTTAGTTCTTTATTGTCCTGTTTGAAGAGGATGGCCAGAAAGCCTAAAAACTTCCCTGCTGTGCTTCACATGCCTACAAAATATTTTGTGTGTGCTCTGGTCACATTCCTGCCAGTCCTGATTCCCTAAGTGAAGCCCCAGCAATGCCTCAGGTGAGGGTGGCTGTCCCATTCGTTATTTATCATTATTTATCATCACTTGTCAGCTCCACCCCACCTTCTCAGTATCTGATGTCCAGCAATCACGTTCATCATATTTCTTTAGGTTATACTGTCTATTGAAGAAGGCTACAGGCTCCCAGCTCCCATGGGCTGCCCAGCTTCTCTTCACCAGCTGATGCTTCACTGCTGGCAAAAGGAGAGGAACCACCGTCCCAAATTCAGTGACATTGTCAGCTTCCTGGACAAACTGATCCGCAACCCAAGCACCCTTCACACCCTCGTGGAGGACGTACTTGTGTAAGACTCTTTGGGGTCCTTTTGGGGGGTTTTCACAACACAACTGGCTATCATTACGTGTTATGGGAGTCAAAGAACTTCAAGTCATTTTAAGGTTTGCTTTATTGCTGATACACTTTATAAGGACTTTTTTTCCTCAAGTCATGCAGATTATATTAGGGTTTGGGGTTTTTATCTCTGTGCACTGTCTGTCCTTGATCTTTGTGAACCTCTTTATTCCTCTTTTTTTTAGTGTGTATGTTTTCCCTGTGTGTTTGTTTTCTCTTTGTATTTTTTTTTCTCTGTTCAACAGCCTGTCTGTCTCTCCATCTAACAGTGCTCAAGCAATTTCTGAACTGCCTTGGAGTAATATCCTGCAGAAAGTAGTTGTGCCTTAGCTTGCTAAATCTTTATTTATCTGCAGAAGAAATGCAACAGTGACCAAATTAGAAATTATGCTATTACCATTCCACAGCAAATGTTTGATGGTGCTGCCCAAGGTTTTTTTCATTAATAATATTACAGGAATTCATGTAGCCACAGGAGAAGCAAGGCTGTGGTGGCAAAAATTGTCACTGTTTGTAGGCTGATTGATCCAAACTGTCCCTGCATATCAGCTGAAATCAGGGAAGGTCCAGGTGGCCTCACTGTCTTCATTCACCAAGAGTCACCTTAAAGAAAGGTACTTTCATGGAGACCCCCTGGGTTTATAAGGGGATTTATAAGGGGTTCTCAAGACCTGGGTCGGTCTTGCTGAGAACATCAGTCAAAAAATTCTCTATCTGCTTTTGAGGAGGGCTGAGCAACAAGGTTAAAACTGAGGTTGGTATCCTGCTGTGGGCAAAGCCAAATGGAGAGGTTATTAGGACAACCTAGAGTCAGGTACAGCCATTTCATCTGCCACAGACTGGGAGGACTTGTTGGATTTGATGTCCATCCACTAGAGTTAGTGGCCTCTATGTGTGTGTGCATATATATGACTTGCTACTTGTACCTGTTTCACTTTATTTAGCATCAAAGTAATGTATTTTTGTCTCTTCTTATTTTAAAGCATTACTTAAGATCTAAAAACCTTATGCCTTATTGAACTGTTATTGAGTTCACCTGCTTGGGAAGGGGTTTTTCCATTAATCGAAGAACGCTTGGTGCAATTAATCTGAATTATTATTGTAACTTAGAAGGTCAGCAGTTATTCTATAGAATTATACAGTCACAGAGCAATTCAGATTGGAAGGGCTCTTGGGAGGTCTTTAATTGCACTTTGTATTTCACAGTGTTCTCCAGTCCTTCAGTTTCTCCCTCTATCATTCTGGTAGTACCAATGAAAATCAGTGTTTTTAATGTATTTGAATATGTGTGGGTGAAATGCAGGCTATTAAGACACTAGGCTGTGTTGCTTCCTTGTTATGTTCCATCAGTTAATGTTGGCTTCTGCTGTCTAAATTTTCATTTTAAATAAGTGATATCTTTCTCCTAAAGGCTATCATAAAGCTTCTGTAAACAGCATTGTGTGTTTTCTGCATCTGTTCATACAGTTCCTCTGCACAAAATGTATGAAGTCAATGGAATGTGAGCCCTCCCAAGTGTGGTACATGACAGAAGAATGGAAATAGATGCCCCAAAATCAGAGTATTTTCTTTTATCCCCCATCTTTCTGTTTATTGCAGATAAATATATCCCAGATATATGGATAATAATAGGGGAAAGAACTAAAACAGAAATGGGACTAAATTAGCTCTTTCCTTTTTATTTGTTACTCTATATAATTCCATATAACCTTTTATTCCTTTTGCTCCTTTTAGGGTGAGTTTTAGCTTTTGAATGCTGTAATCAAAGTGTTCCTGTAGCATAATGGTATCACAATAAGGAGCCATTTGGGGGTGGTGTTTTGTAGATAAATGTAAAAATCATCTCATGGTGTTTTAATTTTTTAATTGCAACTCATGTTAAATTTTCTTTGTCCTCTGCTTTGACTGCTGGATGAACAAATGACTATAATCCTGAACACACAGATCTGTAAAGCAACATTCTGTGGGAACAAAAGAGCAGTGGGAGAGGCCTTTTCCCCCTTTGTTACTGTGCTGCAGTTCTTTAACAAAATATTCTGTTTAAGTAGTTGAACTTGGCACACTGACATGGTTTATAGGTTTTAGACAACAGGTTAAAGAGATCCTCAGTTAAGATCTGACCTTTCCGGCTCAGGCTCCTCTCTCGTTTCTTCTGCCTTTCAGTAAAAACAATGTCTACCAGAGTAAATTGCGTGTCAGATTTTGTGCTGCTTTGGTAACCTTCACATTTTGTGTTTTACAGAATGCCAGATTCACCTGGTGAAGTTCCAGAATATCCTTTATTTGTTTCAGTCAGTGACTGGCTGGACTCCATAAAAATGGGTCAGTATAAAAACAACTTCATGGCAGCAGGTTTCACAACTTTGGATATGGTTTCAAGAATGAATATTGAGTAAGTATGTAATCTGCTATCCCTACAGTGACTAATCAGTCTGAATTTGTTTGGATCCTGCAGAGACATCATTATTGTGAATTATGGAACAGTGTTTTCATTTCATTTCCTACCTCAGCTAATAAAAGACAAATACAGTTTTTACCAAAACAACACAAGAGAAATGCATGATGAAGAGACCCAGAACTAAGAGTTCCATTCTGTGACCATACCAAGTGTAACCAAAGGCCAGGCAATGACTGTGTTTCTTGGGGAATCAGTTTTGATCTAGACCACTGAAATCGCTGGCAAAAATCATTTCTTACTTTGCTATCAATACTATCAAGTCCATATCAGTCCTCATGAGGCAGCTGTTCCACACCTTGTGGCCCTTTTTCAACCACCTCTGATACCACTCAATTGGGGTTTTTTAATGAAACCCCTTCACTCAGTGTGTAAGTATTGGGGGCAAACCATGGATTAATTTGGTAGCATGATGATAGGATCTATTTCACTTTCTATTCCCTTCCCATTAATTCCTAATCTTTTATTAGATTAATTGCTGTATCAATAATGGTGTCAGTGAAGACTCAGTAATTGTACATGTGAGGTTAGCACTGGTTTTCTCCCGTGTGTGTCACTTCACATTCACCTACATTGAATTTCATCTGCTGATTTATGGCATAGTCATTAAGTCTCGTAAGATCCTTCTAAAACTCTCAACAGGTGGCCCTTTCCCTTCCTGAACAATTCAGTCTCACCAGGTGACTTCTTCACCTCTGTGCTCACCTGTTTTTCCAGACCATTGACGGATTTCTTGAACAGTAATGTTCAACATTATCCCAGCATAGGTCCCTGCAGATTTCCATCAATAAGTACATTCTAAAACCTGACAATTTGCTCCTAACCTCCTGTCTTCAAACCAGTTATTTAGTCACACAAAGACCACCTTATGCTATGTATTATGTTACACCTTGTGTTGCATAATTGTTTTCATTATAAAGCTTCTATGAGGAATTTTCTCTAAAGCATTTGGTAATCCAAGTGAGGTATGTCAAATGAACCACCTTCATCCATACATATGCTCCACTGGAAACAAGTAATTTTCTAAACCAGAACTTTTCTTTGCAAATGCCTTGGTGACTCAAGTGGCATATTTATCCAAGCATGCAGTAATTCTGTGCTCTCCTGTAGCTTCTGTCGTACCCTGTAATGATTGCAGACTCACGGATCTGTGGCTCCACAGATCTTCTCTGGAAGCGTTTTCTCTGGCACCAGGCCCTGTGCCTCAGGCACCAAGAAATTTTTAAGCATGTGGAGCACAGCTGATAACTTCTGCTCTGACATCCCTGTTAGTAATTCCACTATTTCATCCTTATTCTGTTTTTCAGAACTCTTGGATAAATATAGTCTTGTTCTGGAGGTGGGTTGTTGCTTGTTTTTCAGTTTGCCCTATAACCTCTCCTCTAGTTATTTCAACTTCAGACAGACAATCTGGCAAGTCCCCCAGAAAGGATCTGGCATAGGAGCCACTTCAGTTTCTTCTGCAGGGAATGCCAACTCAAATAAATGATTTAGTCTTCCAACACTTGCCAGACTTTCAGTGCTCTTTTGTACCCAGATCATCATTAGACCCTACAAGCTTTCTGGTAGGTTTCTTGTACCCAGTGAGTATGAAAAAAAAAAAAAATTATTGTTTTATTTCTTGTATTATTTTATTTATTGGAGGGGGTTTTGTTTATTCCTCAAGTTCTTTTTTAGCCTGCCTTGCTGTGCTTTTATAGATAGTCTAAGGTTAGCATCCTCTCAACTTTCTTTCTTTAGACACCCCTTCAACTTTTGGAAAGGTTTCTTCTTTCTTCAAATAGTCTCCATTACCCAAGACCTGAGGCTTCTTTCTGTGCTTTACCAGGCCTTCCTTGATAAGTGCAAAGAATTGGTTTGCATTTCTAATACTACTCTCCACCGTGGAGCTTTATTCCTTTAGCTTTTATGTTCTCAGATGCTCAGTATTTTTGCATCGTCCCCTGCTCGTGTTCCGTCATCCCCCACGTGGACATTAAGTCTAAGTACATAATAGTTGCAAGTTGTCCCCTGGTTCTCCATCTGGAGGATACAGAGGCAAGTACCTTGAACTGCAAATCTGAAACTCATAAAGGTCATGCCTCATCCCATGAGCGCCTTTACCAGCTGGATTGTCAATTAGGATGTCTAAACAGGCACTGCCTATGGATGTCCCAGTGTGGGGTTTGCACAATTGCCAAGGTGTATCTGAAGCTTCTGCCCTCACATCACCTCTGTGGCCTTTCTCAGCATCTTGCAGTTGGAAGTTTTTGCAGAACAACTGGACTAGTGGATTGTGCTGAACTCTAAGAGCTGTAGACTTCGTTCCTGCCAAAGTGTCAAGCTCTGTGGGTGAGCTCTCCACTCTGGGGTGCAGGTCTAGGTGGGAGGAAGGGATGCTGGGAGGGAAATCTGGGTCAGGCTGGAAGATTCACTGCCATTTTGACCTTCAGAGCATCTCTCACTACCATTCCCCAAACCATCAGAAGCACAACCTCTGTCTGTTCTTTCTGTCTCAGGACTGCAGTATTGAGTGAATCAGCCCCAATGTTTTGCAAATATGAGAGGGAAATATTTGCTACTACAACATTACTAAATATGACCTATTAGGATCCACCTCTCAGATTATTCCTCAGGATTTGGAAAAATTACTTGACCATTACTATCACAGAAGCCCCAGTGTTTTAACTACAATTTTTTAATTATTATTATTATATTCTTTTCCTTAAATTACTCTCTTCAAAAAAATTTAAATGGACAGGTCTAGAAAACTGAAACTTTTGCAGCTTTCTTACATGCCCCAGTCAGGAAGGTAAAAAAGAGAAGTTCATCATATATTTATAAACTTTTGTATATGACAGGCTTTACTATGCTTGCATCCAAGCTGAAACTTTCTATCTTGCAGTGACATTAGAAGAATTGGAGTTGTACTCATTGGACACCAGAGACGAATAGTCAGCAGTTTACAGACTTTGCGGTTGCACATGATGCACATACAGGAGAAGGGATTTCATGTATGAAAGTACTAGAATCGACTGTATTTTGTGCCTCAGCATTTCCAATATGGAAAAATACTCTTATTCTTTTCTTCTGCTCTTCCCAACTTCAAGGACTGCTGTCTCCTGTTCGTACTATACAAGTACTCCAATGATAATGCTTCCAAACGGGAATTTTCAACCACACTGCATAGCTCCTCCACCAGTTATCTGCCCATGAAATCCTGGCCTACTGTGAGACTCTTGCCACACATTGATGAATAACTCAGCATGGATGTGTAACTTTGTATAACAGTACTTGGGAAACTTTCATGAACTTACTTGAAAGTAGTAATCTATTTGGCCTGGTGTGGCTTCTTTATCGATGTATTTAGAGTTTGCTGGTAGATCAAAAAGTATTTGACTTCTTTCATGTTCTGTGACCATGTAACTTCCAATACCAAATGTGCAATCGAAAAGAAGTTTAACATAAATATTTATTTTATCTCTTCATTAAATCCAACTGGGTGGGTCCTATCATTATATTCCTTTATAACAGTTTGAAAGCTGGTAAGCTGGTGCCTCTAAATATTAATATTGTTTGCAGAAATGTCTGATGATTTTATGTAGCGAGTTTTCATTGTGTGAATAATTCGGATGATAATGAGAGTAATCTGTTTGACATCTTAAGGAAGGTCCTTGATTTTTAATTACTTTTGCACTTTTGCACTTTTTATGCTTTAAATTTAGGTTAGGTTGGAAAACTTGTTCATCCTCAGGATTCCTGCCATCCTTTCTTTGATTTTTTTTTTGTTTGTTTGTTTGTTTTTTAATGTAATACTCATCATTTGCTTCTACTATATGGCAAACACTCACTGCAAAACTGATTGTAGCGTTCCATGACCACATGTAAAACACAGTTGTCAGCTGCATTGTGGCCACATAGACTTCAGAAAGCTTTCTGTTCCAAAAAGGCAGGTCTCTGCTGCTTGGACTAGGGCATGATTTCACCAGCAGCAGCAGCAGACCTCAGAGGGCCAGCCACCAGTGGGGTGATGTGGTTATTCCCCTGGGAGCAGGCCATCCATGCCATCCTGCCCCCACTGATGCTGGGAGTTACACGCTGCAGTGCTCAGTTATCTTGTCGGTAGGCAGAAAACGAGATGTAGGACAGCAGTGGAGTAGCATGTTGCCTTGACTCTTCTTCTGACTGCTTTGAGAAGGAAAAAGCAGCTTCTGCTGAAATGGAGCTCTGGTCATCACAGCCTAGATCTCCATTTAGTATGGATATCTAAAGGACATCCAAGGCAATTACCTTTAGAACCCTTCAATAGCCATATTTACATGCAAGAAAATGTCTGCAAAGGCCTAACATAATATTTGTACCTCTCCAAGACTTTCATGTTTTATTCAGACAACTTAACACAGACGTGCTGGGCTACATTTGCAAAGGTTTGCATGGGATGAGCACGGCTGGGGCCGGGGGACCCTGCATGGATGGGCAATGCATGTCCTGCGAAACCTGCTGGCTGCTGCTGCTGCTCTTGATTCCCACGGCGTTTGGAGCAGATTCCTGAGTCCTGTGCCATTCCAGCATACTCAAGCCTTCTGTTCAAACTCCACTCTTCTGTTCAAACCTGCATTTGGGCAATTAGTATAATATGTGTATATATAGATATGAGCTAACTCCTTTGTGTAATCATAACAATATTTACTGCTTAATTTACAGCTTGTAAATGCATTTCCTAACCCTTGGGAAGGGCTGCCATTGTGTACCAGTGGCAAAGAGCAAAAATCAGAAAGTAACTCAGACAAGAGTATGCTTCCAACCAGATCACAGAGTAAGACACGCTAGGCCTGATTCACTGTTGTCACTTTATGTTGGAACATCTGCATTAATTTAAGAGATAACAATAGTGCACTAAGCAAATATTTCTTTCATTAAAAAAGGCAGTTTTAACAGAGGAGCAAGTTTCATAAAGATCAGGATTCACCGGTGTTCTACAATGCCAATTTGATGAGCTTATTTAAAGAAGGGCAGCTCCAGCCCTACTGTGGCTCCAGAGGTAACTTTGCCAGCATGAGCAGTGCTGCTGAACTCAGTAGGATTGCACAAGCACTTGTGTTTTGCAGGATTACAGGCCTTTAGTGGGGAAAAAACAAAAAGAAAGGGTCTGTTCTCTTTTGTGACTGTCACTTGAAAAATTCTGCCCTGATTGCACATCTGAATAATTCTTTGGTAAAGCTTCTTTTTTGGAAAGAAAATCACACCTGAAGCCTTTTAAAAAATACTAACACACCACAGAGTAATGTAGAAGTTGATTTTCCTTTATCATTTTATTATCCATTTTGCCTGTCATTGCTTCCATGGCCAACAACAGGACATCTGTGGAAGAAGACTCTCCCACAATTCAATATATTACTGAGGAGGTATGAGTCTGCTGTTTGTTAATGGGGTTTCAGAATCATTCATGACTGATCCAAACCATGTATGTGCACTTTCAGGTTGTCTTTTGCAAGTTTTTTCACCTCTGGTAGTGATGATTTGCAGAATGACATTGTTACGTGCACACAACCTGGATATATTCCATGAAAATTAATTTCTAAATTTATCACACTACTGAAAATATATTTTCAATAGAAAAAATATAACAATATTAAAACATTTATTAATCAGATATATTTTTTATAGAAACAAGAGTTTGGGTAACCAGAAAGGAAAGAACAAGGGATTCTTTGAGTGAGGACATTTATTAATAACATTGTAAATCCAGGACTTTGTGGGTTTATACAGCTTGTTTTTCTGTTGTTGTGGTGATGCTGTATGAAACTTTTATAACTGTTATCTTGATCAAATTTACATTTTCCCCATTTTGGAAACATTTTATTTTCTCTTGTGCTGATTCCAAGTCTACTCAGTTTTTGGGGTTTTTTCCTATTTTATTTTTCATTTAAAAACAAACTAACTACTGTGTTATTTTTCAAATATAAACATAATTCTGTGCAGGCCACAAATGTATATGTGAAATTAGAGTAACTTTCTTTGTTACAGTGGATACTTTCTCCAAGTGAAAATGAGCTCTAATTATCCTGCATATTGCAGTGTGCAGCTGGAGTTTAAATTTGACAAATCTAAGTAGGCTGTTTTTGAGAATCTGGCCCACATTACAGAGTGCTTCATGACTAAAAGTAGTCACTGAAAGTTTACAAAATAAAGTGTGTGATATGCGAGCAACAACATCAACAAAAAAGGCATGAAAATGTGGACATCATAAAGACATAATGCTAAGTTATATATAAGTAATATTCACATGTAGATTTTTATCACAGATGTGATTTCACTAGTCTAGAATAAATCCATCTCTCGGGACTATTACCACCCAGTGGTATTTGTGTATCACTTAAGCCTCCAAAACAGCTTAATTGAGGGCCTAGTGGCTGGTAAGTGCATTGCCCAGCTGTCCACCTGTGCCAATCACAGTGTTCCCAAAGCTGACTGACAACCAGCCTGGACCCTCACGTGCAGCCCGGGGGGGTGGCCCTCCAACCTGCAAACCATACCAGTCATCCTTACTCGAGCTGCCCCACTTGTCTGTCAGAGCCCTGGGACCTGTTAGGGGGAATCCTTCTGACCTAGTTTTGCATTTGAGCTGGTCACCTGAGTCTCCCTTTTAATCGGGGAAGTGGCCTCATGTGAGATGTAAGTCATCTGAAAAATTATATATATAATGTATATATATATATATTTTATTTCTGGGTTAGATGAATTGTGCTGAAGAAGCACCTGTTCCTCTGCATGCAGTGATAGCTCATAATCCAGGCATCTGTGCTTGGTCAGATGAATCTCATGCCTTAATTGTATCCAGTCCTGAACCTGTGAAAAAGAGAGGATCTTGTTCAGAATGCTGATGATAAAATTGAACAAGCAGAAGGTTTATTAGATTTTACTCATGAGGTGTTTGCACATTGGAATTACTGAGAGGCAATAGGATGCCATGAGGTGAAAGGAAGAGAATTGGGCTATGTAACTTCAATTTTTCTGAAACAAAAGTTACCTGTTTTGTTTCCCATTAACATAAACCCAGTGTCTGTCCAATAAAAGCTTAGATACACATTATGATTTAGGACATCAGCCAAAATTTTTCAGCATAAGGCAATCCCTTAACTGCAATTAGTTCACTCAATAATAAATTCAAATAAATTAGTTGCTCTGGACAAACATTAATTTCCAAAATTGTGTTAGATGTTAGTTCTGACACAGAACTCATAGACTGTACTACATTGATTTTTATAATCTAAGACTATCCATTTGCCTTTTTAATATAATGAGCCTAATACTGGGTTTCATTAATTTCTTTTTCAGTGCAGATTCCTACAAGATCCAAAGGTAACATAAGTAACATAGAGACATCCTTTATCCAGATGCAGTTGAGATTCACCATGTGGAGTAGCTGGGACTGTGAAGGTGCCTGTAAGGCTGTGTAACCTCAGCAGTTTCCATGTCATCATGACCCCTGGGGCTGTATCAACCCCCAGGGTAAAGCAGCACAGGACATGCTTTACCTGAAGAGCAGATGCTGGTTTTCAGCTGGCCCCAGGGCAGACTGAACTTGGATTTAACTGGTGAGCTCAGCTGCTGGGATGGTTCTGTGGGACACCTTCAGGCAGCTGGGAATTCTTTTATGAACACAGGGTACCTGTAACTACCCTGTCATGGGCTTGGTCTGTCTTGGAATATGTTCCCCAGAGAGCAAAAGGAGGACTGACTTCTAATTGAGTCCAACACATCTTTGGTTAGAACATCTATTTATTGTAATAAAAAGTCTGTCTTCCATTGCCCCTTCTGGGGAAAGTGCTAAAAGTAGACATACTTATGGCATGATTGAAGAACACTGTATTCTGTTAAGCAGTTTTCTTCCAGAATACCCTTGTTTACAATTTATAATGGATCTTTCCTGAATAAATGGCAAAGATAATCTTTTTTTTTCTTTTTTTTATAACAGTACTTTATTTTATTTTGAGAGCAAGTGAAAGACGTGTTGGGCTGGGCTAACTCTTAGTAGGACAATGACCTTGCAATCTCTTGGGGAGACAAATGAATCAGTACTGAAAAGGAAAAAAATCCCTATAGCCTACACTAAAGTAAAAAGGAAAGAACTGTCCATATTGTCCCAAGGAGCTCTAACAAAAACATGAAAGAGTTGTACAAGACAGTTCCAGGTACTTACAGCTCACACATATCCTCTACCATCATATACTGTATATAGTTCCTCAGATTATGAAGCAGGATAGGTTGAATACATTATGGTTATAAAATCTTTGTCTATATGTACATAAAGAATTGTAAATATAATGTATATCATAATTTCTGATTAATTATCTAGTACAAATAATACTAATGGGGTTGATCTGCTCCATTGGGCTTTTAAAATTTTTTGTGGCATGCACTGTGTGTGTCGAGCTCTTCACAAACTTCCTTGGCTTGTTATCAGGAAAGGGATAGTCTCTTTTCCTCTGCTGAAAAAGAACATTTCCAAACTGGCTTACAGAAAGCTGCCTGGTCATCTGATGCTGACCCTGCTGCTGCCACCTCACCCAACCCCTTCCTGCTGGTTCTTTTCTAGAGGACAACTAATTACTGTAGGAATCAGTCATCACACAAGAAAAACGTTATTATTACTATTATTATTATTACTACTATTATTATTATTATATTATAATAAGATGTAGTCCATGCTGTAAAGAGTTTGAGTTCCCCTGCTTAAGTCACCAAAGATGTTTAAATAGTATATAAATAATTTTATTTTAAATAGCCATTTATAGACACTTTGGAGGTTAAATGAGGGAAATTTTAAAGGGAGTATGAGTACGGATATGCCAGCATACAGTATAAAAGATGTAGTGCATTTTAGAAAGGAAAACAAAAAAAAAATGATGAAAAACAAAAGGTTGGAAAATGTATGAGTTAAAATATATTTCCATATTTTATATGTGAAATAATGTAATGCTAGTTCAGTGAAATCTATTTGCGTGTATGACTCTTTAAATATCCTACATAAGTATCTCTTACCTTTATTTCCTGAAAGAGATTTCCCAAGTACCTATCTCTTCCACAAAGGTTTAGTATATTATCTCATTTTTCATACCTGTATACTTAAACTGGAATTAAAAAATGCAAGTTCTGACACTGAAGATATGGGACAAAAACGTATTAAAAATATCAGTCTCAAAGTAATTTGAAGTTTTCACACGTGTTCTACTTTATTCCTGTCCCAAATGTTGACCTATATCTAACAATCTCAGCACTTTGACTAGTAGTTAACTGCAGATGTTAGTAATAATGTACCGTGCCATGCTCAGAAACTCCTGAATCTGTAAACAGTTAATTCATATAAGAAGACTGATTTGAAATGGGACAGTATACATGAGCAGAGTTAGGCATAAAGGACTTGCAAATCAAACCCCTATTAATTACTTGTGAGGCAGCATGAGATAACATATTTTGTCATTTTGTTAAACTTCAGTACCACACATGGGTCCCTTGAGGAGTCCAGTGTATTCACTGACCCTATCACAAAACCTCCTGCACAGAATCTCCTTGGTATTGTTGACTTCTTTCTTCATTTGGCAAATACTACACATTTGGGGGGATATTCACCTCCAAAGCGCATGTCAGGAAGGTGGTTAAAATTTGTGAATAAACCATAATATTATACTCATACCTCTTCATTACTGAAAATGCACTGAAGGGCAGCAACAGCATGTATGTTGAGTGGTAGCTAAGCCAAAACCCTGAGACTGAACACTCACAAATCAAAGAGAAGTCTTCCTCTCTGTGTTCTGAACTATGTCATGACTGGGGCCTTGACTGTACACAAAGGAACCTTGAGCCTAGAATCTGAAAGATCCGGTTTTGGAAAAATCTGCTTTGGAATCCAAATATTCATTTCTAATTGCTGATTTTCCAGAATCCATTCTACAACATAAAAATCAGGTACAATTGCCATTATTTAGATTAGAACCTCCAGCAGCCACAGTTCTGTAATCCAATGAATTCTTGTTATTGTTGCATGCTGACTTTTTTAAGAGGAGCTTAAATAAACAGTAAAGAATACAAGTATCCAGTTAAGAGTGGTTTACAAACTGAGATTTCAGTAGTCTCTCATTCGGGCTGAGCTTTACTTGAAAATGATTAAAAGGAAAAAAGGAAAAGCATAATAGTATTCTTTTCTTAATTTAAGAAGTTGAATGCATTGGACTGTGTAACTTACATCACGGTCTTTGTATGTATGATAGAATTAGTTGAATAAGACAAAGGGCAGTCAGGGTTCCAAATCTGTAGATTGAGTTACTAAATGTCAAATTCACAAGTTCCATTTTTGCCTTGGGAAAGTTCTTCTCTAAAACACCTGGTATTTCCAATGATTTTAATTAACCTGTTGATGGCGTAATTCCTGAGACAGTGATGTAACTGTGAGGAATTAAATATTTCAGTGTCAATAGGCAACAGTCTTGCTGTGATTAGAATTCATGACAATTTGGTACTGCCTTCTGTAGCTGTGGGATGACGCCCTGTGTCACACATATTGTGTGCAGGCTTCAGGTCTCCAAGCACTGTCCTTTACTTCACCCTCCTACTGTCAAGGCTGATGTGTTGGTAGTGACCCAGCACTTACTGGCACACATGCTGTCTTGTCACTCAAATGGACTGCTAGAATTTTTGCTAGTTTTAATTTCTCTGGTGAAGCGTTTCAGGCTGAGATGTAGGTTGGTCCTTCAGGGTAGGATCCAAAGTCAGTTATATCCAAAAGATGTCAATGGACAGAAACAAGTTTTGAATCAAAGGTTTCTACAGTGGCTTCTGTGTGGAATGGATGGTTGCATTTAACAGGAGAGAAGAAGGTGCACTGAGCCTAAAAGACAAGGCTACTACCTCAGGGATGTGATCAAATAGGCTATGCTTACCTTCGAAGTGGCAAAGGTAAGCTGCAAGGTACAAAAGGGGGCTGCTGCACTGTTATTTTATCTGGAATGGGCTGTTACTCTGACTTTGGTCATTAAATGATCTACACATCTAATAGAGTATCTAGAGAAATAGTTTGGGTTGTGGGTTTTTTTCCCCCCAGATAATTCCCCAAGCTTTTGGATTCAAATTCAGAATAAAACAACCAACTCCATCAAACAAACAGAACCTAGAAAACAAATAGGATTTGTCTCTCTTATTTCCTAATCATAAACCATTATGATCTCCCCATCACAGTAGAAGTTCTAGCTGATGATTTGCCTCTTTGAACGAGCTGTTTCACACTCCTAGTGCATTGCAGTCTAAGTTTTGAGATTTTCCAGTTAATGAAAGGCACAGTAGCAAATAAAATAACTAATGCCCTCTTAGTGGTTCTGTTTATAGGACTCTTTCATTAATTCCATATCTCAAGAAAACAATCCTGCTCCAAGATTCTTAACAAGCAAACCTGTAGGCATTTTAAATCTTATGGCCATGATTCCCTATCTGCCTCTCCCCAGGAAACAATTAACTTTGAATTGGCAATGTAGCATTTTTATCAGCATTTCTTCTGCAGCAATTTCTTCTCCCAACTTCTCTAAGTAAGGTAGAGAGGGTTATTTCGCATTAAAAGTGAGAAAAGCTGTTTCTTTGTTAACTCTGGTGAAGGAACTGTATTCAGAGTATGTTGCTCTCACGTAGAGCCTTCCATCTGCTTCTGTTAAGGCCAATGCCATCATTGTCTGATGGTATCAGTTACATTGTGCACAGCAGTGCGTGACTGAATACCCAGAGACTTACAAAAAGGGCTTGTTCTTTGGTGCAGTGTAACTCCGATTGACTTCAGTAACTTCTCTGCACTTCTCAGGATTGCACCTGCAGTTTAGCAAGGAAAAAAAATCTTTAGAGGATCATGTGAAACCCTATTTACTGAAAGGCAATAGTTTATTTTCTAGAAAAGCAACATCCATTGATCTAGTTAGAATTAACTGTTTTCATTTCGTCATCACATTTTTTTAAGAAAAAACAAACCACTTTGACTTACAGAAAAAAAAAATAGAAGAAAAATATTTTACTACCTTCCAAAAATTAGCTTTGGTTTACTCTTGGAAGATAACGTGGTTGGTATGTTTTCTCAGGATAGCCTCTATCTATTTCTGTGTGTTGGTTTTAAACGTATCTGAATTAAAAGGGGTTTTAATCTCTGTCTCTTCTGTGAAATTAGATTGTACACAACTAAGTATGACTGCTCTTCATAGTTTGCTGTTCTAGCATAGCCATAAAATGTATCAATGTATGTGTATATATGAATAAATATTTGATGACAGACACTTTAGATTATATATTCAAGCAGCCATGTCAAAACTTTAAAGGTATATGGCTTCAAAAGCAATGGTATAACCATAATACTCATAAACTATTTGACAAACAAACCGTGGCCTCAGCACTGATCTCATCTCCTTCCCTGTAGCCCGAAACCCACCTTTTCTTTAAAGACCCCCGACAAGGTTTGTTTTGCCATTGCGTCTTTTCCTCTTACCAAGACGTGTTCAAATAATAACGACACCTGCCTGTGGCTCTGTCTCCACCACCCATCCCACCGCAAAGCAGCCCTGTGGCTCTGCCCTCTGCGTCGCACCCTCCTCCTCCCGAACTCGTGCGGCCCCCGCAGCACCAGCAGGGCCTGCTCCTTCAGCAGACAGCGCATTTCACAGCCCCTGTGGTTGTTTCCCCCTGGGACTGCCTCACCCCTCAGCGTTCCTTTCCTTCACTTACATATCCCCCATACATGTTCCCACTACATTTTCTTTTTGCCTGTTTATAACAGTACTGTAGGAATATCCGTGAAATAAAAAGCTAAGTATGCTGATTTGCAGTCCCAAGGGGAATTTACATTAGATGTGGAGTTGTTATTATTTACTGAAAAGTTGGTGTTATCTTCCTTTTTTTAATTATTATTCTATTCCTACAATAATATAATGTTCCATGTAAATTTTCATGTGCTGGCATGCCTACAAGTTAATCGTGTAATAGAATGCTCAGCTCTCAACATTAGAGTGTTTTTAAGGTGAATTGCATTACATATGCCATCTCTTTGCAGCAAGAATATGGGGTTTGGCAAAACTACCTGCTGAGCAACATAATGAGATTTTTGTACAAAGTACAAGTTATTGATTATTATTGTATTTTATTTTTCTATGATTTCCTAAGAGGCATTATCAGGTCTTACAGATGGGGTAAGCCTGTTTATTAAGATATTTATTAGCAAATAAAAGTTACAGTACTGGTGGTTATTTTTGAGTTAATGGTGTTTGTTTTGCCTTGAGTTACTAATATACACAGTGAAGCCTGTCATACATGATCATGCAAAAAAAGCCCAGCTGCTTAACATAGGATGGTGTGCTAATAAAGATGGACCAGCAATATGTACTAACACTTGAGATGCCTCAGGGTGATGGTGTTTTTTTCAGATGAAAGAGAGGCCTCTTCTGTGCTTACCACCGAGCATTTATGCCCTGATAAGCACCTCGTCAAAATGCACATATAGTTCACAGCATCAGGAGAAGACTGTACACATTAAAAGTTCCAAACAGCAGCTCTCCCCTTCTTGGGAAATACCTTGAATGAATTTTAAATGGGTTTTAATCAGCTATTAAGATTCTGCAGTGCTGTTCACCATCCTTATGGTGATTCACTGAGCCATGCCACTCCTCTAGTGTTTTATCAAAGCTTTCACTGACAAAAGCGTTTAAAAACTGATTGTATTATGTAAATAATGGCAGGGCAATACACAGCAATTCACAAAGAAGTGAATGCCATATACAATAACCAGACCCTACTTCAAAAAGTTTAGTTACCCTTTCATTGCAAAACCTAGCAGCAGTGTGTGTGGATTAATTGGAAGTGAATGTCAGATACCCGCAGACCATTACAACCTGCATATTTTACATGGGAAGAGCTTTCTCACTGGCTGCCAGGTTTAACATAGTGTATAGAATGGAGAATGAGTATTTCATTTTAGCTGTGGTTACAGAAATGCCTTCACCATTCCATGTTCTCTGCTGAATTCAGAATTACATCTTAGATATGGAATGATTTCAAAAAGAGATTACACCATCCCCTACCACCACATACCCCACAACCTGATTAGCTTTTAGAAGGTGCTTCCTCCCAGAATTCCTCTGTGGGATTTATGTTCCTGCCTTTTCCTTTAATGGCTCATAATGCCACCAGAGGGAATCCCTTCTTTTGGTCAGAACCTTCCTGAGCACAGGGAGATCTCAAGATCACAACTGCAGTTTAACTCAAACCTTTAAGAATAATGAAAGCAATAAGAAACAGAAAGCCAAACAGCAGACAAAATATTTGTAGTATTTTTCATCTTTGAAAGTCAGTGGGAGCTTTTGATAAGATTTTTAGCAAAAACAGCTGTCCGCTAAGAAACAGTTGTTTCCTCTGCTGTCCCTCCTCCCGTTTTTCCAGCTAAAACCAAGCCTTTTAGTGAGCATTTAGGAATCACAGCACTCACTCCTACAGAACCAAGGACACTTCTGGCAGCAAAACACGGGTGTGTAGTAGAGGAGAGGCCAGGATTTCTCTCCCATGCTCCGCCGCTCGGAGCTCGCCTTGGACTGACCGACCCACTCCCACGCTCGGTGTCCCGCACTCCGCCCCACCACCCGGGCCTTCCCGAGGCGTGAATTCCTGCGCCATTCCCAGGGGGTTTTATCCATGCACAGCTCTGCGAGGAGGAGGCGCAGCGGCTGGAAAAGATATTCCAGAGGCTCCAGGCACGGCGGAGCCGCTTCAGCCCCTTCCTGGGCCCTCAGAGCCCCCTCAGAAGCCATTCTAGTCCTCTCAGAGCCCACTCACAGCCCCCTCACAGCACCTTCACAGCACCTTCAGAGCCCTCAGAAGCCACTGAGTCCCCTCAGAGCCCCCTCAGAAGCCACTCCGTGTCCCCTCAGAGCCCTCTCAGATCTCCCTGAGAGCCTTCTCTGCGTCCCCTCCAGGTCCCCTGACAGACCTCTCAGAGCTACTCGCAGAACAGACCCCAACACTACGAAGAGAGCAGAAGCAGGTAAATTTGTTGCAGAAGCAGGTAAGTTTATTTACAGTGCCGGGCGTATGGGGAGTAATCTCACCAAACTTGCATATGTAATCCCTTTGTTCTGCTCTTTTAAGTGATGCAGTGTTAAATATGCATTCATAGTGTCACATATACATTAGCTATGTCACATACATATTAGCTGTGTCAGCAGATCCCTGAAAATTGGGAGGGGACATCATTAACATATGACACCTCCTGCTCCACTTCGGAGTGCCCCTTGGAGATCAACACTTGGGGTCTTTTGGGATGGAGTAAAAGTCTTCCTCCTCTGTAAACTTTCAACCTTTGCTAAAAGCTGCTGAGCTAGTATTGTCCAATGAACTCTAAACGGTCATCACTCTTAGCAGCTTCTCTTTATCAGCCTTCAGGGTCTCACTTCTTGGGCCTCAAAGCTTCTTAGCTAAACTCCAAGGCTTTCTGCTCTTGCAAACGCTCTTATTATAAAGTTAACTATATTCTCTCTGGGAGTTAACCAAGCAAGACCTATTCTAAAGTTAATTCTAGTAAACATCTAGGGCTATAATCATCATCATGGCTGGGCTTTCGAATGAAGATTTGGGAGGGCTCTCCCCATGCTCGCTGCAAGCACTTATGGCTGATAAGGCCAATGCAAAATAGGCAAGCCGGGATGCAAAAGGCACATCAGAAAGTCTCCTAAAAAGGTGGTACTATCAGGGCACAGTTCTTTCTGCTGTGTCTTTTCTCCTCAAGACTGATTCTGTATGCATTTTCAAAGGAAGCAGCAGCATTATGGATGGTAATCTGTCAACACCATTCTTTGCTTTGATCACCCCTTATCACAAGACCCCCTCAGAGCCCACTCACAGTCCTCTCAGAGATTCCTCAGACCTCCTTCAGAGGCCACTCAGAGCTCCCTCACAGCCCCTTCAGAATCCCCTCAGGCCTCCTTCAGAGCCACTCAGAGCCCCCTCAGAGGCCCTTCAGACCTCTTTCAGAGCCCCCTCACAGTCCTCTCAGAGCCCCCTCAGGTCTCCTTCAGAGGCCACTCAGAGCCCGCTCAAAGATCCCTCAGAGCCCCCTCAGAGCCCCACCCCCAGCGCGCGGAGGTGGGCGTGCCCCGGTGCCCGGCCCTGCCCTGTGATTGGCCGGAGGGGCCGGGCGGGGCGGGGAGGCGGCTCGGGATTGGTGGGGCGCTGCCGAGGCTGCGGTTGCCGCGGTAACGGCGCAGGCGGCGCGCGGGCCCGGCCGGTGCGTCCCGGGCCCAGGTGGGTGCTGAGGGAGCGGGGCAGCTCAACCCAGCCCGACCCAGGGGTGGTGGGGCCCTCCGGCGATCTCGGTCCCGGCCCCCGTGGGGGGAGCCTGCCCCGCCCTGGGA
>VXAU01003447.1:280680-312311 GCA_013399695.1 Formicarius rufipectus | reverse complement strand
CGCCCGCCGGGGCGGCTCGGGGCCTTGGTGGGGCAGCGCGGCGCTGCTGGAGTGGTGGGTGGAGGGAGGGAAGGCCGGTGCTGTCCGGTGCGATCCTGACCGCCCCCAGGTGTTGGCCCGAAATAAGGTCTCTGAGCCGCTGTGTAAGAGGTCGATCCCCGCACGCAGAGTGGAGGTCTTTGGTTTATTATTTACGGTTCCGCGCAGGAAGGGGCGCTGGGCGGCAAACCCGCAAAGCCAGCGCGGCTGCTGCCGAAGCTTTTGGTTGGTACATTTTAGCAAACAAAGGCTGCAAGTTATCGAGTTCTCTTATCATTTAGTATTCTTTGTCATCAATTTGCTCGCTCCTCGTGCTAGTTAGTCCTCTTTTGGGTCAGTGGGTTCCTCGGGTTGCAGCGCTGAGTCGGGATCGGGATCTCTCCCTGCCAGAATTCCCTGTTTTTCGCACAGTTGATAACTTGTCTTTATTATTTTCTTCTTTATCCTGGGGGTTCTGACAAAGGCCCTTGTAAGTTCTGCATTCTCTGTGCCCACTATCAGTGGGACATCCTTCTCCCCGGGCTTTTTGAACCTTCCCCTAGGTCTGAGATCAGTGAAATATCTGGAGCCTTAAACCTAAACAAGACAATTCTAACAAGACCCAGACACCACTTACAGCTTGCTTGTTAGCTGCTGTGGATTAAATCTCCTTTCTTGTTGTTTAGGCCGGGAAGTATATAAAGATCAAACATCAAAGAACATCCTTTCTTAAGGAATTTTTATATATTCCACGTTTTGCAGCCCAGGGCCTTCCCAGCTCTGGTCTATGACTGTGAAGGACCCTTGCCCTGCGTGTGGAGGGGGTCCCCAAAAAAAAAAACTACAACAAAAGAAATTATAGCTAGTTTTAAATTATTCTGTTGTGGAAGGGCCTTCTGTGGATGGCTAGGGGAGCCTTGGTATATCAGCATCAAACCTGTCTGAATTCAAGGAGATCCTCTCAGGCACATGGCGTGACTCTTCGGGTGTCCTGTGCAGGGCCAGGAGTTGGACTTAGCAATCCTTGTGGGTCCCTTCCAACTCAGGATACTCAATGATTGTATGATAAAGGTTTATGGAGTTTGCTAATGAGGTCCTGGACTAAACTCTGTCTTAAATTTCATTTTGGAACATGTTTTACATATGTTATTGTAGGGTAAATTGTAGGCTATCATCTGGCAAAAGAAAAGGAACCTATGGCAGCTGTAACTGCTATAACTCTTCAGAGCTGAGAAAAAGAATGTGAAAAAAGGGGCAAAAAGTCAATGGTACATTTTTTTCCTGTCATGTTCTTAAATAACTGTGCCAACTGCTAGAAAAACGGCGATAATTAAAATGTTGCTAGGGACTCTTGTGCATTTAGGCTTTTGGGTTTAAAAGTGAAGCCCTACAAGTATTTTTAAGTGCTTGTATTTTCTCCTTTTCCATTTTAAGAGTTCCTGCAAAGTATTATTTTGGACCTTATCATCTAGAACATATAGATGAGGATCTTGAATGGATAAGAAGGTAATGTGTTTTGGAGCAGGATTTTGTCAGGTTAATTTGGTAATAAAGAGCCTTAATCTGCTTTCAGAGTTGTATATATGTGTTATAAAATGAGTGGGACATAAAACAAAGGGAGTTAGACTGAGAAAATTGCTATATCTGGTGTTGGGTTTGTTTCAACTGGTGACAACTCTGTGTAGCTGTAATACGCAGATCCACTCAGTAGATCACTGTCAGTTTTGAAACAAAATGCCCTAGATAAAGTTCTAAAAAGGATGTGTGTTTAAAAATGAAAAATCATCCTGTAAACAAAAGTGATGGCTTATGTGACTTCATTAAATGCAAAGTTTTAAAATTAATTCTATTACATTAATTCTAAAAATAGTTAATCATCATTTTGTAATCAGCTAGTAAAGAAGTGAGATGAAGGACTTGTTATTGATTTTTTTTCCTTTTCCCCCTCCTGCTGTGATTTTCTAGAGTAATTATCTCAACCTGAATCATACAGTGCTGCATGTTTTTTTCTTTATTAAGAGAAAAAACAGCCTTCAGCACTCCAGAAAATTCCTCTGACATGAACTAAATTCTTTATTACTGGAAGCATCTCAAATATTTCAGTTGTCTGCTGAAATGATTTCTAGTGGAATTCATTCAGGATAGACAAGGGTTATCTGCTTTGCAAAGGGTTGTCAACCAAGTGTTGCAAGGAAACATGTGATGTAAGCTCCTTTAAATATGCCACTGTCAGGTATCTGCAAACAGTGCCTGGGCAGCAGTAGAGAGTTGGCATCTACCAGATGTGTGGGTGCATGTTATGGTGTCTGGGTTCATGTTTGGTTGATCAATTTTAACCAGCTTCTATTTGTAGCGAATGGGGAGTTCCTAATTTATATATGTTAATATTGGTGAAACCTGTCAGAATCAGACTTTGAATTGAATTAGCAGGAGGTAGTTGATTTACTTTTATTTATTTACTTACTTCAGGTTTCAATAAATTTTGTAGCAGGTGCTGGAGAAGGGAGATACTGTTTCTTTCTTCACAGTAAAAGATACTGTTTTACTTTGTTGTCCGACTTATGGGCTGCTGGTGATTGGAGATAGAGTGCAATGGTCCTCCTTTTGCTGTCGTTCGGTGTGGTGGGAAGGCAGGAGCCCGTGCTGGGCTGCCCAGTGAATCAAGGGCATTGTGTTACATAGACGGGCTATAACCGGCTGGTCTACTTTGGAATCGAGGCCATAATCAGCTTACGCTGCGTGCGCTTAGTGTGCCACGGTGTTTGTGTAGGGTCTTATTCACCGCGGCCTCTGGAAGGTGCCAGGGCTGCTCAGGACATGCCCACCCACGGCGCCAGCGCTGCCGTGCATGGAGCGCTTCCCCAGGAGCCACTTCCCACCGTGCCTCTCTGAACCACAGGTGATCCCAGTGCGTCCGAGCCGCCAGCATGGGGCTGTTCGACAGGCTGGCGGGCTGGCTGGGGCTGAAGAAGAAGGAGGTTCACGTTCTGTGCCTTGGCTTGGACAACAGCGGCAAAACGACCATCATAAACAAGCTGAAACCCTCGAACGTGAGTAGCCCGCGCCGTTCACTGCCGGGGGTTTGCCTGCAGGGCTGAGGGGTGTCAAGTGGTGCTGGTGGACTGGATGTGACCACAGGAAAGATGGGAAGAGCTTTTTGATTTAACATCTTAAATGTTTCCAGGTAACTAGAACTAAGGGTAAGTATCCACATGCATATTATGGAAACTGTTCCCAAAAAGCCAACTGTTACTGTGGCAGTTTTTTTTTAAGATCCCACAATAAGGAGGGATTTGTGGTGGCTGAAGTCAGGATGTGAAACTGTTCTCTTAAGTCACTGAAACAATTCCTACAGGATTGCAGTTTCAAGTGATGGCAAACATTTGCAATTTATGCAATTGTATAACAATTTGTCCACCTTTATCATGGTCATTTGAATCTCTACCTGAAAAACAGTAAGTGCATAAGAAATAATAAAACAAGAAATAATGTGAAGAAGCACAGTGAAGGAGAACTTCACTATTTTTAAAGTAATTGTTAAAATAAGTAGCATTCATTCTTGTGGTTCATTGATCTAGGGAAAAGTATTTGAGGCCACTAGGAGTGTAAAGTATTCTGAGCAAAGATGAAAGTAGGATGACCTTGTTTCTGTGTAAGTTTATGGAGTAGAAATAGATGATTTTTAGTAGGCATGTTCAAACTGTGATTTTGCTGTTTATATCAGGGCACAGGGTTTTTTTGTTTGTTTTTTTGTTGTTGTTTTTTTTTGGCGGGGAGGGGGAGGTTGGGTTTGTTTGTTTTGTTGGGGGGGTTTTGTTTGTTTTTATTGTTTTGGGTTTTTTTGTTTAATTTTTCCTGAAGTGAAACACTGGACATTATTTTAAAACTATGACATGGTGAAGAGTCTGCTACTCTTCCATTCCTGGTAATTATTCTTCTAATGAAAATTGAATAGGTTTATAAACAAAGACTATAAACTACTTTCCATCTGCTGCCAGTTGTTTGGGGGAAATCCTACGATTTGTACCAGGCAAATTGTATATTCATGTAATATTTGAGACCTTTATTGTAGTGGTTTTTTATGTCCTGCCTTAAGCAGTAAAGGACTCCTAACTAGAGTTGAACACAGCCTTCAAGACTGATCACTGTAATAGGCATTAGAGAAGGTCCCAAGGGAATTACACAAGTAGAATAAATACAATTTGTTTGCTTTACTGTAAATCACATAATGAGAATTTACTTCTGAATGTTTTCATTTAATGCGTTGCTTTAGGAGAGTGGCTTTGCATAAAACTTTTATGAGTCCTGTCTTTGAAAGACACGGCAAAATCTCTAGCATGCAACAAATGTCATTAGATCAGACGTGATAAAATTGTTTATTTTTAGTAAGTTCATTGGAGAGGTGATTCTGAGCTCTGGATCAACCCAGCTTTCTTAAGAATGGCTGCTCTGCCCTAGGAGCAATATACTATGTGTCTGGCAAATGCAAGTGTTCCTCCATTTGTTCCCACTTATTTCTTCTGGGTCTGATAAACACATTTGAAACAAATGTTAAAGAAATAACCCTTCTTCTACTCTGCACATATTTTCCCTTGGTGTCAGGAGCTGTTGACTGAACTGTTTCCAGTGGTGGGGTTGCCATTTTCAGAATGAAGCTGCAGGTGGATAAGCCAAGTTTGCTTCACTTGAATGTGAGGGGTCAACCACTTATAGGTGGTGGTTGTAATAAGGGGCTCTAGAAAGTCTGTAAAAGGATTGCATGACATGTTCTCACACAGCTCTGTGATTTAAGGCACATATGTGACCTTTGTTCCTGCTCAATGTGGATGCTTCTCAAAGGAGCTGTTCTTTTTTCCCACCTTAGCTGAGAGGTTCCTTGGCCAGCTCAACAGTAAACCTGTTTCTCAGACATTTCTGTTAATAATGCTTTTTGTTTTGGCCATTCCTCTGTGGCCTTGTGTTTCGGATAGAACCATAACCAGGCCAGTGTGTAACATCTCCTGTGTCATTCCCAAGGTCAAATAGACTCCTCCAGCATGTGAGTAGAAGCTCTCAGTCTGGACAACCTAATATCTTGATAGGCATGTACCCTCTTTTAGCTAAGAGGCTTGGGATATTGTGCAGACTTGTTTTGGCTCACATTGTGATTTCCAAAGTTCACAAACTTTGACCTGAGTCATCACCTCCAAGCTGTTGTCTTCCACCTTAACCCATCTTCTGTTTACTTGACAGGCAACAGCCACACAGTCAGGTACACACAGACTAATGGAAAGGGTGACATCTCACCCTCGAGGCTAAAATGTCTTCAGTGCTGCTGTCCAGTAGTGTTCACTGTATTTCCTAGAAAATAAAATCTTGGGTTTTAATTATTTTACTTTTCTGGCAACTTTTAAAATACGAAGTATATGGATTTGTAGAAATTTTGGGGTAAGAACAGATCTGTAATATATTCATGTGTCAGATATACTTCAGTAAAATTTGTATGTACTTTCCTTTAAAGGCTCAAACTCAGGACATCGTTCCAACAATAGGATTCAGTATAGAGAAATTCAAGACTTCAAGGTAGTACTTTCTTTCAGTTTTTTCCACTTAGCAGTAGTGATTATTATACAACTTATTTGGACTTAATTAGCTCTTTCAGTGTGCTATAACTGATTAGAATGTGCAGTGCTATGATGATATTACATGCACAACTCCTACCATGATCTAGGACTGAGTGTGTTAAGATACATTGTGTGTCTTGTGCTACTATAAAACCAAGTGTGTGCAAAAATATTTTAATAAAGGAAGTTTTTTATTTTTTTGCAGTACTGTGTCTAATCATCTGATTCCTGTCTGTTAAGAGTTTCAGGCTAGGGTTCTGTTACAGACTTGAGGAGAGACAGGATCTTAGGTGGTATTCCATAGTCCACTCTCAGCCTGGTAACCTGTGTTAAGCATTCTCATTGCAAGTACTCTGAACAGATTGCAGTGTAATCTCATTAAATGAAAAATTAAATGTTGGCTACAGCATTAGCAATGTAAAGATGGCAGGAGCAAAGGCCAGGAAACAAAGGAAGAAGTCGTTAGTTGAATGAAGACTAAGATTTAGACAAGGAATGTTGCGACACAAAATATTTCAAAGAAATTTAAAGATATTTCTTCTGTAGCCTTCACTGTGTGTTTTTAATTAGTCTTCAAACCAAGCAGCATGCCTCCCTGGATGAGAGATCTGCAAGAAAATTGTTTATTCCTTCAGCTCAGGTGTGGGACCTATAGCTTCTATATTTGTGTAGAAGCCTCAACAACTGTGTTCTGTCTCATTAAAACACGTCAGATAGGTTTGGGATTTGGCAGTCTGAGAAAGTAAATTGGTTTAAATTGCTTTCCTTTGTTCTGATCCTGTGTTAGGAGAGATGATGACCTGTAAACACACTGTGTAGAATGATATTTTATTAAAAAAACCCAAACAAACCTAAAAAAACCCCAAACCCTGACAAACAAACCCTCAACTCTAGAATCAGATGATGTCTGGATACAGGGAAGAAAGGATGTCTAGAGAGCTTTTTCTGAACCTCCTCATTTAGGTGTGGCCTCCACTCAAGGAGCTACTTGGGACTACCCAAGATAGGAAAGCCTAATACTGCAGGAGTGGAGCTGATGTTTTTGTTTCTTTAAGCTGACTTGCTTTATGTAGTGCTTGAGTGAAATCTCAAAAGTTGTGCAGACCGCTCTTTGTGTCTTGGTCATCTGAGCTCACCTGTTCTTACCAAAATGTGTTGGGGTTTTTTTTTTCAGTAAAGGTGGCTTTTTAAAATTCTTTTATTTGCATACATTTGTGCCTCTCTAGGGACACAATTTAAGACAGGCTGTGGATTTTGTGTCGTGGTTCATCTGAATTTCATTTATGCATTATAAACAATATTTGATATTAGCATGATAGAAACAGAGCCTGAAAGGGAGCTTATTTGATGTAACTTTAAATAATTGGTTTAGTTGTTTTATTCAGATAATAAACACATTTTCCATTGTGAAATATTTCTATAATAAGATTGCAAAACTGAATAGGATCATTTGAAGGCAGATAGTGTAATCAGGGTTCCCTTGGGAATTTTTCTCAGTTGATTAGGATTCTAGTTGATCTGGCTTTTTTCTGTCAGGGTAGCAAAGAAAATAACTTAGGTCGGGGTTATGTTCTTTGATTCTGTGCCTCATGCACTTCTTTTCTTTGCAGTTTGTCTTTCACAGTGTTTGATATGTCAGGTCAAGGGAAATACAGAGACCTCTGGGAACATTACTACAAGTAAGCCTATCATTTATTTTAAAGCATTGCTATTGTATACCTTGTTTAAACAGAAGTATGATCATATCTAGTGGTTAGAACTGACACCTAGTGTTTGACAGAAGGTCATTCTGGATAAATACAACTTTTCTTTCTGTTCTTAAAGCAAAACAGTTTTTCTCTGCTGTTATTCAGTATGCTTTTGGGGATGTCTTGTTGGCTTCAAGACTAGGGGAGCGTACTGGAGATGGGATTTAAATGTTGCAGCCTGAAAACCAATCCTGTAAGAAAGCTCCAGAAGAAATAGGTTTCCAGTTTTTCAGTTTTCCTGTAGGTAAGTGCCTTAAAACCTGAAATATATTGGCTGATGGCTGAGATTTTTAGAGGTGAGGAAATTAACCTCAGAGAAGAAGGCACATGTAACTAAGAGCCTGAACAAACATTCTTTCATGTTACTTATTGAGCAGGATATTCACTGTCCTTTATAACACTGTATTGCCTGATTGGTAATATAATCTTTAGTTATGTTGTTTCATTGTTATTACCTGATCCTGATCAAAATAAGGCGAACAGTAGTGAACCACACAGAAGTAGCTTGGAGAAATAGAATGGAGAAATTCTGACAATTATAATATTGATTAAATATTAATATCTAATGTGACAGAGCTTAAAGTATTTTTAATTGTGGATTAACTATTCCTCTCCTTGTGTAAAATGTATTAGCAATTTGAAAACATGTGGAAAATCTTCATTGTTCAAGAGTGTTAGGTGTGTGTCTCCCAAATCTTTTGTATTTCAGTAATTGATGCCCTCAGGCTACTCTCAAAATGCTAACAGAGTGCTTCATCAGCAAATAATATTTTGGATTGCTGTATTTAATGCAGTAACTTATCCCTTGTGTGGCATAAATGGTTTTCTCTTCTTAACAGTAAGGGAGTTTTTTAGGTTAGGCTGACAGTGAAACGTGCACTTGTATCCACCTCTGTTCCTGTGCAATAGGCACATTTAAGATTAACTTCTAAGAATAATATAAAAATACAACTATTTTCATTTTTATTTATAAAATAAAAAATATTCATAAAATAATTGTGCTGTTCAGCTTATAAAGTTAAGATTTAATTTTCTAAGAATTTCTAAGTGGAAATCAAATCTGATGAAGTGTCAGAGTAGTTTCCTTGGAGTACTTGAAGTTTGCACTCTTCTTCTGCTTGGCTTGAAACTATCTTTTAGGACATCCTCCAAGTACACTTGTCTTAAATACAGTCATGTTGTTTCCCTGGTATTTTAATTTGGTGGTGAAGTTATTTTTTGGGAGTAAATACATGCTGTTTCTCTCGATTCCTCTGGAAGAGTACTGTGTGCTCATGAAAATTATTTTAGCATTTTCAGATAATATAGGAAAACTTTATTTACTGGTAAGGTTCATCTGTATGCCAGAAAAGAAGAGGCCTTTTCATATAGTCTTAGGCTAGTTAAGTTATTTCTGCTTTTCAGTATGTCTAGGGCTGTTTCTTGTCAAAATATGAAGGTAGATGGTGCTGGAGGGTAAAGAATGTACCATAATGGTCCCTCAGGGAAGTGTAAAATGAAGGGGAAGTGAATATTATAATAAAATGTAAAGTAAATATATGTTTGTGGGTGTTTATAACTGAGCTGGTAAATTATGAATTGATCAGACTATTTAGTTTTCAAAATAAGTTTCAATAAATGGAACATCAAGTCATAAAGTATCAGTAATATCCTGAAACAGTGAGTTGAATATATAGTTTGACTGTGGTCATACTGCCAGCAGAATGTTTTAATGATTTGAAACAGATGAAGATTTTTACCTGTTACTCAAAACGAAAGCTAGATCTTATTTATGCAGACTTCAGTAAAAGTTGAAATGAGCTGCATATGCCTTGTTGTTAAACAGCTGTGGACACACTTCTTTTCTAAAAAGGTAAATAACCTTTATCTAAATTAACTTTAGTGTAGGAAATAAAGAATTTCCATTAAAATCTGCCTTTGTCTGTTTTCTTTGTCTGCCTGACCACGCTGTCAAAATAGCAGTGGGTTACATTCTCAGAGCTTATTTTTCAGCCTCAGTAGTAAAATCAAGCTTTTCTAAAAGGTCTTCGCAGATTGAACCTTGTATAAGTAAGTCATGCAGGTAACAACCTCATGTCTCAAGAGATTATGCATATTACCAAAAGATTGAATTTCAGAAATAAAACTCGATTCAAAGAATAATGGTAAATAACAGTGACAAAAATGAGAGGGAAAACCAGGTTTGTTTGGATTTCTTTTGGTGTTTCTTTTGAAGCCTTTTCTTATTCACAGTTTAAGAGAACCTGTAATTTGCCTTTTTGCTCTTTTTATGTTATGCAGAGAAGGCCAAGCCATTATTTTTGTCATTGACAGCAGTGACAGACTAAGAATGGTTGTGGCCAAAGAAGAACTTGACACCCTTCTGAATCATCCAGGTGAGGAGGCTTTTTTAATTCTTCTGTGTCTATATTTGTTATGTTGTATTAAGAAAAGCAATTATCTGACACATTCTGCATTCTGAGTGCTTTGCAAATATTTTAGCCATTCATGAATACTAGAACAATAATAGTCTTCCATACCTTTGGAGGTTTTTTTACCTGTTCACAGATACAAACTGATCATGCTTCAGTTGTCTGCACTGAGTTGGATTGGTCTCTTATCAATCACTATTGAGCAAAAGTTGCATTGTTTTGAGGAAGAATATGACCTGTGGAAGCTGGGGAGCGTTTATGTGATTACCAACACATACAAAAAAAGTACCTCCCTATCTGGTGTTTCCATGTAGACTGCTAATTCCTTTAATGGAATGTTTAACTTCTCTTTTCATCTTAATTGTATTTTTTATGTTTGAGCCGGAAATAAGGAGGGATAATTATATAAATTTCAATTTCGTATAAAATTTCAATTGCATACAAAAGGATACATGGGATGGAAGAGGATATGAGATGATACATGACCAGGGGCTTGTTTTTAAGAGTTTGGTTTGTTTTTTCACATGAGACTACATCTTGTTTAGTTAAGTTCTTGGGCTGATTGATTCTTCACCTCTCCGTAAAGCCAACATAATCCAGTGTTTTTGTAAGTAATATGCAGTTTTTACTTTCAGCACTTTAGGTAGTTGCTTTGCCTAACCAGATTATAAAACTGCATGAAGGAATTTTAGAAGTGAAGTCATCCTGTAATTGTTTATTTATTAAACAGGTAGAGCATTATCTTGTGGGGTTACCATGCTGAAAGTAAGAAAGGAGAAGCTGACTTGAATTTCTAACCAAGAAAACTAGTATATGATAGGGACAGTTATGTTGCCATGGCTTTATTTTCCATGGAGACTGCAGACAATGCATGAGTTCATCCACAAAGATGCTGGAGCTGATTGGGCCTCCTTAATTTCACATTCAAGGGGATGGGCTATTTCAAATGCAGATACTAACAGGACAGAGTTGCAAAAGTCAAAGGGGAGGATGAGGTGAACCAAACACTACAGGTGTCCCAAAGCAGGAATTACCCCCAGCAGTAAAGGTGACTCTCTTGGTGAACTGGAACCTCACAGGACCAAGTGTGAGAGGCAAAGTCTGCTGTGAGAAGTTACTGGTTTATTGGAAGAGAGAAAATATTTAGACTGAGTAGAAGCCAGCTTAGATGGGGCTTTTCATTTAGGCATTAGTAGGTCATTAGTGCTGAGGTAGCAGGTCGGTCCTGTTCAGTTGTTTATGCATTTGTGTCTTTTCCTTACAAAAGGCCAGGGCTGTGGTTTTCTGGAATGTTCCCTGGAACCAGGAGAGGACAGTTGTGTATTCCTGCCTTGGAGAAGCTCAGCTCAAATACAGCAACAGTGTTGCTGGTTTATCAGACTTTGACATACCACATCTAAGAGAACCAAAGAACTTTAAAAGTTCTTCTAGCAGTAATGTTTCATAAAGGTAGCTGTTGACTGAATCAATATGTAACTGGTTTACTATATCAGTACTTTCATTTGTATTACTGTTCTGCCTTCCTGCATACCCTACCTTCTCCCCATCGATGCTTCTGTCTTTATGATCATCCTGGAGTGGTTGAAATGTATGTGTTTCCTTAAGTTTTCAATGGAATTGAATAAATTCCTGTCTCTGAAAATCTTAACAATCCCTCAGGAAAACAGTTCCCTGTCTTTTTGCTGGACTTTGCCTGAGGCTGTCAGGTGAAAGGGAATGTGTACTGGGAGCAGTTAATGGGGTTGGAAGTTGTACTAGATGGGACGGTTTTGTGAGTCTCTGAATTATTTTTACTTGCATAGTTGGACAATATACTCTACAAATAACTGCTTGTTTAATGATCAGTGTATCATACTGTTTTTTTCACTCAAACTTCAGTTCTTCACTACTTTGCAAGGTGGTAGTCTAGATGACTTGTTTTAGATACTGACTCTTGGGTCACTTGACCTCCAGCATGTACTTCTAAAATAAACCGAAATTCTTGTAAATTTGAAATTCGTTGTATAAAATTACACATCACACATCTAATGTCTGGCATATTTTTTTAAAGTATTAATTCATAACTACTTGCAACTAGAACACTCTCCATTAGTAACTGTGGAAAGTGTGGGAGGGAAATACTGCACTTTAGGAAATACTGTAAATTTCTGTGACCACCACTTTATTTAGCAAATACCTTTGCACGTTTAAGAGTGTGTGGGGAGGTTGTGCCTCTTTTTCATTGTTTAAAAAAAAACACTGAAGATTCCTTGTTTAACTTGTCTCTTTGCATATGTGATGTCAGCTAATTTCTGGGGTTTCAATTTACCCATAACCTGCAACGTGTGGGTGTTAGGGTTCATTTAATTATACTGGAAATTAATGCAAGAGTTTCAGTTGGGAGACACAAAAGCTGTTCAACTGTGGAATCAAAACAGATCTAATGATACTCTGTGCTTGTATTTTGAAGCCTTTGATTTGTGTTAGAGATACCGGGGGCGGGGGGAAAGAGAGCTCCAGGCAGGTAAATAGTTTGTGAAAATCATCAGCATTTTAGTCAGCACTTACAATCTTAATGCATGTGGGTAGATAGAGTTATCTCCACTGATTCTGTGGAAAGCTTTAGTAGGGAACTTGAACATAATTAGGAAGGTTCAAACCACTTCAGCCCTGACAATTTGTTGGGCTTTTTGTTTGTTGTTTTTTTTTTTTATCATCCCCCTCCCCATCAGCAGGTGCAGCTGGCTTGTGTTTGAAGTTTTAAAGTAAATCCTTAGCTTGTTTCTTATCTGAAACACCTTCTTTTTTACTACTTTAAAAAGAGCTTATGTAGCAATTTTCATCAGTTTGGGGGTGGTGAATGATGTGGGTTTAAGTTCTTTTCCTATCAAGAATTGGTTCATAGACTCAAATCTAGATTTTTTTCCAATCCTGTAAATCATCCTTTGTATAAATAATATGAATAATTCTTGGAGTTAGTGTTGGTGCTGATGATTTTTTGGCAGTTTTACATCTGTAAGTTTGAAGACAGTGTATTTAGTTTCCTTTCAATGACTCTAGCCTTTTGGGGTGATCATTGAGGTTTAAGCTTAGCTGTGTATAAGCAGCCCAGAAAATGCCAGCATATGTTGTTTGATCTGGAGTTCTCACTGCTAGCTGAGAAGAGCATCTGGAAAAGTAGTCCTTCAAGGGAAGGTAGGATAAAGGGTGTTCACACAATGGATTTTTTTCCAATTTTATAAATTCTATGAAGTCACAACCCTTATGCAATTATAGTTGTGATGTTATGAATGAACACAAATCATTCTTCTGTCATGTTACACATCCAGTCCTCACTAAGCAGAGATGTGCAGTATTTGTAGACAGTTGTTTCATCTCCTGTTCCTCAGCTTCACCAGCAAGTGACACCTACAGCTTTAAGTGTGGGTATAAGGTAGGGGGAGAGGGGGTGGAAGATCCCAAAGCCTGCCAGAAAGTTTGTGAGCGTTCATGAAGCATGCACCAGAGGCCCTGTGATCCAACAGTGTGCAGCTGGGTAGGATACAGCCCTCAAGAGAATTGTACTTACAGGTGAGCAAAATACTTTCCTGTCTTGCTTGTAACTTATTACATGGTTGCACAATGTCATGATAGTTCCTTTTCTGCTCGTTCCTAGATATTAAGCACCGTCGACTGCCTATTCTCTTCTTTGCTAACAAGATGGACCTCAGGGATGCAGTGTCATCCGTGAAAGTATCTCAGTTACTGTCACTAGAAAACATCAAAGACAAGCCCTGGCATATCTGGTAAATTCCTTTTTCTCGGTATTACTTTGTGCATTCATGTTTTAGCTCTGTCTTGCCACTCATTACTATATAACGTAAATTAAATCAAGCAGGTAAAAAACTCTGCTGCCACATGTGGAAACAGGAGTAATACTAAAACACTTACTATGAAACTTGTTTTAAACACACAGAACATTCATGTAGACTGTGCCTTAAAAGTTTTCACAGTAGAAATGTTACCCAAATAATGAAGTGGGGGAATTTTAGTGAAATCAGAAAGCAATGTTCTTATCAGAAGAATAGCTGCCATTATTTTTTCCTGGGAAGTTGAGTAGAATTGTTATCAGAGTGCTGCTGCTAGTTTGTCTTGCAAGTTTCAGAATATCCACAATAAAACATCTGGAGTTTTCTCCCACTCTGCAGATGCTTTAGTAAACCGCTCTCATCTGAATTCAGAGGGACACTGTACTCTTTGTATTCTGTAATGTTAAAGGGGATATTTAGTCGTAGGAGCTAGTGTCTTTTCTTTCTGAAGGATGTAAGCTTTCATATGAATAGAAGGACTTTGTGCTAGTCTTCATGAGGAAAACCTCCTTTTATCATGTGTTCTACAGAAGTTAGTTTTTTGTCTTATTACAGTCCCCAGATACTGTAAATAAAAGTGAAATCAGCAGTTAAATGCTGCTGAAAACTGCAATGCTCATTTTAGTCCCTTTAATATTAAACTTGATTACTCAGACATTGCTTTTTGTCTCAGAAATCACACTGATGAATTTCCAAGCTTATTGGAAGATCATTTTACAGCAAACTAAAGCAACAGTGCCAGTTTTCATAAGCTGAAGAACAAGGGGCATTTAAACAGTTGTCTCCCAGTGGTTCAAAGGTAGATTTACACTGTTCTCAGTGTAGTTTAATAGTTTTATATACTATCAGGCACTACTACAACCAAGGGTTGCTGTCACAGTGAAGTCTGCACACACTATAGTCCCTCCCTCCAGTACTCCAGCATTCTCCCTGTGTGCAGGAACTGCGTGGGAGGAACAGTTGAGCTTGATCATCTTAAAGGTCTTTCCCAACCTTAAATGATTCTGTGATTCAGCACTGCTGCTGTAGGTTGTAAACATCTTTTATAGCATCACCTGAGGAAGGAGTTGTCTAAGTGGAGGTGTTCTAGGAATGATTCCTCTACCTTGAAGATCACATCATGAAAAGGTGTTTCCATATGGGGAAGGTGCTCCATATCTTTTGAGAAGCAGTCTTCTCCATGTGAAGAAAACTTAAGTAAACAGTACTTGATGCTACTTTGCAGTTCTGTGAATTAAGTATAGGGATGACTCAACTAAAACTGGTATTTTTACAATGTTTTCATAATTTGATTTGTTCCTTTCAGTGCCAGTGATGCTCTTAAAGGAGAAGGATTACAAGAAGGTGTGGATTGGCTCCAAGGTATGTATCTTAAGTCATTCTCTTGCTCTATTTTCATTCTGTTAAACTTTTTCATTCTATATGTTTTTTTCTTTATTATTTCCTTTGTTTTCTTTCTGTCCACTTCTGCTGTCAGATCAAATTACACAGTGAGTACTAATGCTCCATCTCATATTTGCCTTTCATTTACCTCCTTAATATACACAGAAGTTCATGTCTGCTTCCCTGACAAAAGCGTGCATTATGAAATATTTATGCACACTCCTGCAAACAGTGTAACACTTTAATTTAAATAATACCAGCTCCCACACTTCAGTTTATTATTGTGGCAGTTCAGTTTGTTCCTTAATTTATTCCTACTGTCCTGTCCCAGTTTTACATAACTTAATGTTATGTATCAGGAAATGGTGAATAAGCAGACTAGAAAAATAAGCCAAGTACACAAGTATACCAGTTTTGCTCATCCAACTTCAATTCTTTAATCTAGAGCCCAAGTAAGAACAGCGTACACTGTCAGGATCATAACACAGGCAGACACTCTTAACTACCTGGAAATATGAGATGCAGCTTCGATGATGTGTCCCATAAGGCTTTAATAGTTACAATGTACCTCCTCCTGTCGCGTGTTGGGCGGGATCTGGTCTCTTTTGCCTTCCCCTGTACCACTAAATGCATAGATTAGCCTAGCGTGGCCTTGCTTCGGTAGAGCCGTCCTAATTCTTGCTCCGCGATGGCTCCGTGTGTGCTGTGAGCACCGTGCGGGGAGCGCTGCGGTGGCCGCTGGGTGTCACCGCCGTGCCAGGGACAGCCGCGGCGCTGCTCCAGCCAGCCCGGTCCCCGGCTTCACTTACCAGCGCTACTCGGCGGGCACCGCCCTGTGCTTCCTGCTCACAGTCCTCACCGCGATATAGAAGGAGCTGGTTTGTTTTACTGTATTGTTAGAGAGTACGAAAACATTCGGTCGTGTTTTCAGAGGGAGGGATGCTCGCCAAAAATGGGCTTTACAAAGAGATTTCCTGCCCTGCAGAAGAACAGTGATGTCTCCTCCACCAGCTAAAAGAATTCTGTGGTGAGGGACCAGGATCTTGACACTGAGGTTCCTTCACTGCCTTATCCAGTTATCATAGGGACAGATTCCAAATCATGTACTTTTTCCTAATTTCAGGTATGGTTCTGATTTTGTAACATTTTCCTGTGATTTTCACAGTCTCTGCTTATCTTGGAGGAACCCTTTTTAAGTTTCAGTCCAAATTTTTGAGTTGATGGGTTTGTACGTAGCTTCAAGCTACTGAAATGGATCTCAAATGTTTGTCTAAATATTTTTTTACAAGACATTTAAGTTGTGTATGTAGATTTTTAAGCACAGCAAGCAGATGCTTCTGCTGTCACTCACATAGCTCTTCATTTCTCATGGATTGTTAAGCTTCTTCATTTGCCGAGCAGAAATTCTTCATGGATTTATCTAAAAATTTCTTTTAACTATCTCGTTCAGTGTCCCCAGAAGCTTAAGAGGGGTTGAGTTTAAACAGTGCTGGTACCTAAGCACATGCAGTTTGCAAGTTACACTTTCAATGGATAAAGGCTTTGATATTTCAAGAACAAATTTTTCCTCTGATTCTCCTCATTGTTGGAACACTAGATGGAAATATTTGAAACAACTCTTTAGTTATGGTAGTCCCTAAATCACAGCCATGAAATCAGTGGAGGAAACGACACCTGGTGAATGAATGCACAGTCCTTGAGCTTTCCTTTGCAGGCTCTTTACAGGGAGCTCAGATTTGGGGTAACAGGGGCAGGAAGTTCGACCTTTTTTTTTTTCATAGTGAAGGCTGAATTTGCTATTTCCCTGTTCTGTATGGTATTTTTGTTGTTCTTTTAAAACAACACAGTAGGGTAAAACTAACCTGTTTCACAGCAGTCTAGACCCAGGTCACGTTCCATGTTAGTGTGGGAAATTGTGCTAATTTCCACGTTTTGTAATGGGGATATGGTGCATTTGTGCTGAGGAGGTATTTGAAGGGAATTGAGAAGTGGCAGTCAGGCAGCATTATGGAGAAGAATGACTGCTGAGAGCATACAGGTTTTCATGTGAATTATTCAAAACCAAACTTTAAATATTTTGCTGTTTATGTTCAGTTATGTGGAAGCTGACATGTACACAGAAATGAAAAGCCTACTTCATAAAATAAACTTCCAGGCCTTATTCTCATCAGAGATTACTTTATAATCCCAAAGAAGATAAAAACTGAATTAGGTGAAAGAGTCCTCCTGTTTAAATAGCAACTTTTGGGGAAAACAACCTGGTTGTGCAAGAATTTCAGAAGGGGACGAGACAGCAAGTTGAAAACAACTCTGCATTATTCCTCATTCTTGTAACTACACCAAAATATCTATTAGTTATGTTTGCAAAAAAACAAAATACAGTGAGAATTCACCTTAAGACTGCCTGTTTCTTTTTATTAACAGAGCAGATGCAAGCAATGAAGACATGAGAGATAAATAGAAGATGTATGGTGTTCTTTTCCACCCTCTGTCAGAAGGTGTACAAGTTCCTTGAAAAGGAAGAATGATTTAAAGAACATGAACAGATCAGCTAAAAGATCCTGTATTGGCTTGTTTCAATTTAGTACCTCTTGCAGGAAAACTGAATGTAGACAATATAGCACCTCAGGTATGCACATTGATGAATTAAATTGAATATTGTGACTGGAGAGCGTATTTTAAAAAAAGATATGTGTTAAAAATAAACATCTGCATTCATTTGAGTCCTGGGGGATAATGAGCCATCAGGAAATGCCCATCTGTTTTTTGGGGGGACACCTTCTGAGCGAATGGGAGTATTTTATTTTCCTGAGAAAGAATAATCAGCACTTTCTGAAATACAGCTGCATAAGATACCTACTGATTTATGTGCCCATTTTTAGATATTTCTGCAAACTTTTCTAATTTAAAGTTTTACATTAGATTTTTAGTAACCATCTATAATAGGCTTCTAGAGATATTTTGATTAAAGATACAAGGATTCACATAATTTGTTACAGATGATTGCAGATGTTTTTAAGGAATGGCTTTTAATGAAATGTTATTGTTTTTGTGATATGTGATGGTTATATTTGCATTCCTATGAATAAAACTTCAAATAAAGAACATGCCATGGTTGGGTTTCTTAACCTAAATATGCTCATTGATGGTCTTTACATCTTAAGAGGTTTTGGTTATTCTGTTAGTTTCATTTGGAATTTGTTTATCCATTTTCCAGTGGATATAGCATTGTATACTGTAATAAAATGCTATCTCTGTTGCTGTGCTTTTTTAATTAATTGCATGTATTATTTACATTTCCTAATAAACTGGACTTCTCTTCCAGATATTTGAAGAGCATATGATTGACAGAATCACAGAATGGGTGAGGCTGGAAGGGACCACAGTGGGTCCTCTGGTCCAGCCTCTCTGCTGGAGCAGGGTCATCCCAGAGCACATGGCACAGGGTTGTGACCATAAGGATCTTGGATATCTCCAGGGAGGGAGACTCCACATCCCCTCTGTCTCTGTTCCAGTGCTCAGCCCCTGCACAGGAAAGTTCTTCCTCATGTTCAGGTGGAACTTCCTGTGCATCAGTTTCCTATGAGCTGTATTTTGAAACCAGTTAAGGGACAGTCCACTGGTTTACCAGATCATTACCATGAAATGTGTTACACACTTCTGCTGAACTTGATTTTTGCTGTGCCACCTCTTTCCCTTTAATCCCTCCTGCCTTGTGCAAGAAACTATCAGGGGGAATACTGAAGGCTGTGTTTAGCTGAGTGCTTACCTGATTCCTGTGGGAGGTGTAATATGCTTGCAAGAGTTTCCCCCCTACACCAATTAGTATATGAAACACACAATGTTCTGTCAAGCATGCCTTTTAGGGCTCACTTAATAGAGGACTATGGAGCAAAGGGCCCTGTTTGAAATGTAACTTCATGCACTTTCAGTTATTAAATAGTTAACTCCCCTGCTTTGCTGGGGAGACCTAAATCTCATTATAAAAAAAATCTTTCTTACAGGATGCTGTAGTTCTGACAGTTGAGTTTATCGTGTCTCTTTTTGTGACATCTTTGGCCTTTTGTTAACTCTGAATCAAAATTATCTGTACAGAAATCAAATACAAAGGATGAATGATAATATGTAATCCTGAGAAACTTGCCTCTGAATTTGGGGCAGATAATTGTCTCCTTTACTTTGCATTAGATAATACAGTAATGGAAAAAATAGTAGAATCAGAGAATGGTTTGGGTTGGAAGGGACTTTAAAGATCATCCAGTGCCACCCCCTGCCATGGGCAGGGACACCTCCCACCAGCCCAGGTTGCTCCAAGCACCATCCAACCTGGCCTTGGACACTTCAGGGATGGGACAGCCACAGCTTCTCTGGGCACCCTGTGCCAGGGCCTGCCCACCCTGACAGTAAAGAATCTCCTCCTAATAACTAATCTAAACCTACTATCTTGAAAATAATATTTTTTAAATTATTTTGTTCTGTGTAAGTATTTTATAATGATTTTGATCTGCTTATATGTCTTACTTAAATGAAGCATTTAATTTTAAGTTTACATTAATTTTTTTTCTACCAAAGAAAATTTAAGTTCTTACATAAAATCTATCTGCATTTCTGACTTTCTTGAATAAGCTGGATCTTGATGGTTTTCTGATTATTTTTGTTTGCTTATTTTGAACTATGTAAAGTATTATGAATTGTCTTTACTGTCATGGGAAGCTGTTTGAACTTTCTGCTTTGCTCTTCCATCCACAGATCTGAGGGAAGTACTCCTTGCTCTCTAATGTGGTTAGTAAGCCCTTCTTGAAAACAGCAGTTAGTTATTTCTTTTGATTATTATTCCCCTTCTTGTTTTTTTGGTGTTTTGTTAGTTCTGCAGCAGCTCTTTCTGTTCCTCTCCTACCAGAACATGAGTCTGCATGAAGGCCTGTTGGAAGGAGTGGGAATGAGGACAGTCCCATTTAGGAAATAATTGATTTTGTTAATTCTTTTCCCATTATTTGTCTCTCACTTCTAGAATATTTGAAATCATTCTGTGAACACCAAGCCTACTGAGGGGATGGTTGCATGTTCCCCTGTCCTTCCCACCTTGGTGTACAGGCAGAGGTCCCTCACACACACAGTTGCTACAGCCCTGAGTTGCTCTAAAAACATTGAATTTGGTACAAGCATCACATATTGCAGAAAATACTTGTGCAGCTGTGCAAAAAGGCTTCTATGGAGTTGTCTTCTAAGGGCCTAGTGGCTGTCAGCCTTCAGTCCTGTTCTCCTATATATATTTAGAATATTAAAATAATTAATGAGTACTACCTGGCTGCCCCAAGACAAGTTCATTGTGCCTTAGGAATAAAGCAGAGAAAGTTTAAAGGAGATTTGTGGCATATTCCCTTTTTTTTTTTTTTTTCCCTCCATGTTACTATAGGTCTATGTGTTATGTCGTAACTTGAAAGGCAATTGAGTGAGTGAAAGAGACCCAGAGAATTTGGTCTTTCCACACCACACAACATTACATGCTGTTGCTTCTGTGCATGCTGACCTCCTACATATTTATTAATGTCCCTTAAATGTGCCAGGTAACACTCAAGACTACAGCATTTTCAGCGGAAATGAGATGAGTTGTTCTCACATACAAAGTGTTGCCTTCTAAGTCTCTTCCCCAGGGAAGTGGGCTATCAGGTAAACTCCTAATTCTTTCTAGCCTTGTCTCTCTAGCACTCAGAACATAAATCCATGGGAAGCTTGTGTTTAACCTGTAGCTACTCCTTGCAGCTTTGCTGAGAGCCTGCCTGGCCTGGAGACTCATGGGCAAATTCCACATTAAGCAAGTACAGTTTAAGTGTTAATGTAAATGTAATGGATCCCTCTTTTAATCTCAGCCCTCTAACTGGAATATGCTTGGGGAGGTTTATTTCCTAATAAAAGGGATAAGCTGATGTAAAAGACTAGACATAACAGCTCAGCTGCACTGCTTAGTGTCTGCAGGCAGGGATTGGGATGTAATATGTGCAATGGCAACGCTGCATTTCAGTGCTTCTGTAAAACAAAACAGCTGTGCAGCTCTGTTTCAGGGAGCAGCTTATCTCTGAGAAGCTCTAACTAGGAAATATGTCATTAGCAATAAGAAATAAAATTTACGTAAATGCAAAACACTTGGCCTTAAAAGCAAACATTTCTCAAGCCAAGAAATACAGTTTAACCTCAAAAGTTGATTTTGCTCGGGGAGTTTTCACTTGTTTGTTTGCAGGGAGGTGTTGTGTGTTTGCTCTAAGTTTTTACTTGTTTTTAAAGTTTTACTTGTTTGGAAAATCACTCCTCTTATGATTTATTTAGTTCTTTCTGCCCTGCCTTGTTTCTGCTTCACAGAAACCCTTCAAATCTTGTTCCTGAACTTTCTGGTCTGCTTCTTTTAACTTCTCCTAGTACTCCACAAGTGAAACTTTGCAGCTCCTTTCCCTGTTTTTTTGGGTTTGGGTGGGTGTTTTTGAGAATCAGGATAATGAGAGAAAGTCACAGAAGACAGGACTGAAAAAAGCAACAAAGCAGGTCTCTCTCTTTGTTGAAGACTGAGAAAGTTTTCAACTCTCCTCTTTCAGAAATGTCAGAAAAGTTAGCTTTGAAAGGTTAACTTGATATGCCTTGATCCTTTTTTATTACTGTTCACAGCCCATACTTGACTGCTTCAATTTGCTTGAATTTAAACATGCCCTGTTACAGTGCAAAACTAATATTATATGTACTGGCTAATCGAAATTCAGAACTTAAAATACTCCTTTATAACAAATGGCGAGTCTCTTTAGCAATATTTTGTAACCACACTTTAGTTCAAGGCTCTGTAGCTCCTGTCACACTAAGTTACATCATGAAAGCATCTGTGTTGGTGTGAACCAGCACTCTGCAATTAATTTACCACTGTTCAGTCAGTTGGATTACTACTTAATTGGTAGAATTTTTCCAGCCATATGAAATTCTTGCTCTCAGAAGTACAGCATGTACGTGAGAACATGCTGTTCTCTTTCAGTGGATATCAGGATCTCTTCATGCAAATCAGCCCTGCTTACTTTTTCCACTCTTCTGATGACAGCACGAAACCCAATCCCACCACTCCTTTTCAAAATCAATCCTTGAAATGAAATCTAGGCTGTTACTGTCTCTTGTGTGCCATTAAATGATCTTATGTTTTCCAAATTGTTTACCAGCAGATGAACTTCATTGTATTAACAATCACAAGGAGGTGTATGTAATTTCTCTGGGATTAAGGAGCCACCTTTGAAAATCAGGTTAACTTTTATAATAAAAGAAGTGTGAATTTAGGAACTTCATGTTAGACAGTCTGTCTACAAGCAACTTTGTCTCTGAAAATCTGTAAGCAGATTGTAGGCCTAGCAAAATAGTTACTGAACCAAATTTAGTTTGCTGAAGAACTGTAAGTAAATGGAAGAAAAGACAGTAAGGAAAGGATTTTAAAAATCAAGGAAATGGGGATATGTGGAGGAAGTTTCTTTGGGCTGGAGCAGAGTCATGCTAATGCTAATGAATATTAAGCCTAAGCCTCTTGAGGCTCAGTGAAGTAACCAGGATAAATGATGGAAGTGGTTGCTTGGCCATACAGGCTCCCTGCAAAGGACAGTAGCCCCATCAAACTGATTTTGTAGAGCAAGAGAGCTGGTGCTGAGAACTTGATGTGCCAGTCTGCGGGGCTTGAGTTCCTCCAGCCTGCTCCCTTCTGAGAGCCTCTGACTGGAGCACACCGAGTGTACTCAGCTTTCCAATGTGGTTTCATCCAAAAAGAATTCAGTTTGTGTAGTCCCAGCCTACTCTGTGATGTAAACAGAAGCACTGTGAGTGAGGATTATCTTTAAAATACCCTTGTGATCTGAACAAATGCACTAGTGTAGGCATGCCTGTACAAATTTAAGAAGTTTTCAAACCATGGAGCTGAAACCATGTAAAATAACAGCAGGACTTGGCAAGAGGTCTCCAGACACCAAGGTTCTCCAGGAATAATTCCACTGCAATATTTACTAAAATCACAGGTTGGTAGTATGGTCCAGTTGGAACTGGGGAAGATTATTCCACTAATAAAGGATATAACCATTGGACACTGATTAAATGGTAACCCTTCCAATTTGGAGGAAATGACATAATGTTAGCTCTGAAAAACAGGCAGTCAGGAGGGAAAAGAGTCGGCTGTCAGACACTCCTGCTGTCCCTGGCATCACCTGTATTTAGGATCACACAGGTTTGTAGGTGTTACTAGGGAAAGAAATTTGTAATACCCTTTTTTTTTTTTTTTAATTAAAATATCACTATGTATGTAAATCTTCCTTTGTTTTAATCTTGCCTACCATCTAGTAGCACAAACTGACACAACAAGTAACAAACTGAGTCAATGAACCAGAAAGTGTATGCTGTTTTCAATTATAACAATATTCCAACGATTTTTTTCATCATTTATTCTATCATTTATAGATTGCATGAAAGCAACTTGGTCCCAGTTTAACGTTTTTGTCTATGCCATGTGATGTTGTTGGCCAGTCATTACATTCTTGCTCTGGAGGAGTAAGTATTGTTGCAGGATTTCTTTTCAAGGGTAAAAGGTTTCTGCTGGGAAAGGTGATGCTTTTCTCTTGCAACACTTTTATTTCCCTGACCTCCTTTTCTTAGGTGATCTTTCACTTTCCTAAGGTAGTTTTCAACAGGGAACTGTGACTGTTTTGAGCTGCCTAGAACCCATGAATAGTTACCTAAGTCTTCTATTGAAGTTTAAATTAAGAGCAAATTAATGCTCTAAAATTCGTTTGGCAGCAGTTTCAAAGCAGGCTAAATTGATTTATAAACTGATCCAATCTAGTGACTAGAAAGTATTGCTGCATGTTGCAGTTAAGGGTTGAGCCTTACTATTTCTTTAATGGGTACCATTACAAAATAAGATCAGTCATTATTATCTTAGAAAACAATTGCAAAGTAGCCACTTCAGTGCTGGCTTACCAATATTATTATATGTACAGACCTTTTGTGTTGTAGTTTTGCAACTTCTGGAAATTAAAAGACATGCAAAATCAAATAGTTCATGTTGTAGGAATTTTTTTGACTACCAAATCTTTTCACCCATTTTATAGCTGTTAAACTGCTACTTAGTTCTCTGTCTACTCTGACATGTCATGCAATGGTTGAAAAAGCATTTTAAAACTCTCTTTTTTTGCATAATAAGTCTCCTGCTTTCCTGGAGGTGTGTGTGTTCTGTCATGATGTCAGGTAATGCATTTTAGTAAGTCAGTGATTTGTGCAGGATACAAAATCTCTACGTGCTTTCTTCAAAGCCATAGCAATGTCTGAGCTGTTCAGTGAATGACAGTTCATCTGATATTGGCATCATACTAAGTAGGAGCATTTCAGTCAGTTTGTAATATAAAAAAACATTACAGCCTTATTCAGGGGATTGATTCAGCATAAAGATAATGTGAACCTTCCTTCTGAGCAGCAGTTCAGCATAGCCTGAACAAAATTTGGAAAACCTACTCCTTATGAGCTACAGTAAGTGCATCCTAGAAAATGTTGTCTTCAATGTAGAGAAACCCCTTTGGTCTAATTACTCCTCTTTTTATTGGGCCAAAGCTGTGCATTACATGCAGAAAATATTTCTAAAGAACAAAATCAAATAAAAAGACTGAGTTTCAGGCTTATATCCCCCTTAGCCAGACATTTCCGTGTGATGGTGTTTACTGTGCTGTAAAAGCTTTTCTGCTCTGACTTCACTAACAATGAATGCTTGCGTGAGGAAACATGGATTACTCAGAATTTTTGTTCTTGGGGATTAAGAGAAATCTTCTTTTCCCTACTAAAGGTTCTCTTGTGTTGGGCTTAAAAAACAACAAACCACTACAAAACCAAACAGGTCTGTGGAGGATCAGTTTTGCTGTTACTTATCCAGCTAACCAGGCATAGTCTGATCGATGGTCATTTGCATTCTTACAGACTCGGCCTTGAAGATTTCTTTCTTACCCTTTTTCTGTACCCTATACATGCTGTTTACTCTTATGTGAAACTTGTATGCCAAGAATTACACTCTGTTTTTCTGCCTATTCTGTAATAAGATTGAAGTATTTTCTGCCTGTTTGGAATCACTTACGGATATAGTTTGTATACAAAAGGTCTCTTTGGGGTTTTTTCCTTTTCTTTTTTATTTTTTTAATGTCTTACTGGAAGCTTAAATAGAGAGGAAAATAAGTTGTTCCATGAAACCAGATGGAATTCTGCAACATTTGCAGCCAAAGGCTTTTATGATCCTGTTTGGCTCAATCCATAAGAATTCTGCTTGTTGGAGGCTGCTGTACTTACAGTCATTTTTACATAAGAATGTTTTGCAATGTATTTCTCCAGACACTAAAGATGATTCTTCCTTTTGGAATATGCTAATACACTTGCTTAATGTCATTGTGGTAAGGGGTTACTCTGTGTGTGTATATATATATATATTCTGATGTTCAAACATTTTTAATAATGTTTTATAAATGGCTCAGAACATTAGAATAAAAACTATATTGTGAAATCCAGCAGGATGGAGAAAAGGTGGCATTGGTGTCTCTGACACTAGTTTGCAGTCAGTGGTTGTAGGAAGCCTTGGGGGCCAAGGAATAGTTTTAGGAAATCTTTGAAAGGTAACTAAAAAAGGCAGATCTGCCGTCCAGAGGCTCAAGTTTAGTGTACATAGGCCTGTACCACAATTTAAAACTGCTTAGTAATCTTAAAAATGTACTTTTATGTACATGCATGGAAATACAGGAAGCCTATTAGAATAGTAATTTGATTTTGTATTTGAAAGTGTGTAGATTTGTACAGAAAGGTGTATATTAATTTTTAACCACAAATCTGATATTCAAAAGATATTCTAGGTGAAAAAGTGTTAAATGAATTACAGTGTAAAAGTTGCTGGTTATGTATTTCATGGATTTCCTCCATTTGCATGTAAGACATGTCTTTTGGAAAGCACTTGTATTCTTTTGAACACTAAATTATTTCTGCTGCTTTTTACCATACATGCAATATATATGTTAGCATTTGGATGAAATCAGCTTACTGAGGTGCTTTGTTCAACCATTATTTTTCAAGGAAGGGTGGTGGTGAGTGGACAGAATGGCTTAGCAAAGAAGCAGACTCACAATTGGATGGTTTTACAGAGACCTCATTATGTGAAGTGCAGATTTGCTTAAGTTCCAGTTAGGGTAGGGTGGTTTATGACTAGCACTGGTGAGAGGACAAGTGAGTTTAATCTTTATTTTGTGTTCACACAAGTTTAATTTAGATGAGGTGCTGTCAAAAATGTCTTGGAAGCCTTCCAGACAAGCTGTGCTGATCAACTGAAAGTTGTCAAATCTCTTGGAATTAGCAGTAAAGGACATTGGTCCTTATCTAGAGTAGTTAGGTGCATGTATACCACCACAGTACGAGGCTTCTGAGTGCTTTTTGCTGCCCAGGTGCAGCAAAAGTCTCTTTTAAAAAAGGTTCTGTAGGTGGGTTGGTGATTTCTTATTTTGTACTTTACAATTAGTTTCCCATTTTAGCACTTTTTCTACAGGCTAAATGTAAATGTTGCAACTTACAGAGAGAAAAACAAACAGAAGAGGCTTTCCAAAAAGTTAAAGATTTTAATCCCAATGCTGAACTTTAGCCATAGGTAGCACCGTGTATAAGTCTTACCCAGAATAACCAAGAACACAGTTCTGGGTCTCAGAAGCTGCAGTTAAACGCCAGGAGTCATTTCCAGCTGTCTTCTCCAGACATGAAGGCGTTTGAACAATAGCAGCTGCCCATGTGGCTGCCTTTTAAACCATTTTCAGTAAATCAAACGGAGGAACTGTGGTGTTTACAGTTGAAGGGTGAGGACTGCTGGAAGCTGCGCAGTACGTACTGTACAGCAGGAGGTCATGGCAAGATAGAAAATAGTCCTAGAAATCCTTGCTAACCTGCTTCATCTCTGTAATAGCATATCCAAGACCCAAATCTTCAACTCTGTTGTTTGCCTTCATTTTAAAGTATAGATTAGAGATTTTAAAGCCATCAGTATGTTTTTCAACATCTGGACAACTAAGATTGTGAAAAATGACTGGGAAACATGATGACTTCACTATGTGCATTTTAATTCATGGTCTTACACCACCTATTAGGAACCTTGCTATAATATGTTATATACTGGAAAGGAAAAAGATGGGTAAGGGGCTGTTGGTAACTAAAATACTGTTGCTATTTGTGCCACATCTACTTGTTGTCATGGTCTGCAAGAGCCTGGAAAATGGAATAGCTTATTAACAGGAAAAAGTAGCTGAGACATATAAAATACTTTTATAGATAAATGCATTAGACATGTATGAAACAGAAAACTGAATTTTGCTTTTGTTTAGCAGAGTTGTACCTCAAAATGTAAGACCACTTCTTATGGTAGCAGTCCAAAAATGGAAACATTGTTTTCATGTAATACTTGTGGTAACATGTGCTTGCAGGAAAAATGTTTGGGTTTAAAGTTTTAGGACTGTATTTCTCCCACAGTTATGACTTCAGTGTATCAGGAAAGTTCTGAAACTGAGTGTCAGAGTCCTCCTAAACCAGCATGATGGAAACTTGCTTTCCTTTTCAGTACCCAAACTAAACAAAAGATTTGACTTAAGATTTTAAAGACCCATAAAAAGGAGGAAATAGAGAAGGCACAATTAAAATTTCACCATCTGCTCACTCTAAATCATCAAGGACAAAGGGGAGGTTTCCCTTCTGTACAACCATTATAGCCAGAACTGCAGTAGAAAAAATAAGTGAATGTGGAACAGGCACAGCGCCCTCCCCTCTCTTATCCAAGTGAAACTCTGTGCAGGCTGAACTAGGAAGAAATATATTGAGAGCCTCAACATTTCCCTCCTCTGTGCAGATCCCCCTGCAACTGTGTTTTAGTGGTTTCTCAGTGCCTTTGGTGATGCCATACTACCTCCTGGGGGCCACATGTGAACACTCTAATCTGAGGAGGAAAGGAACCTGTTCCCCCCATCTGTTTTGACTCACACGTGTTGGTGCTGCTGCGAGTGCTGACAGCTGTGTTAATTCGTGGAGCCACCTGCCACACGGTAGAGCCTGCATCTTGGGGTAAAAGCTCCTCTTTCCCCCCTTTAAGGGAGGCGTAGGGGGCTAAATCTGGGTTCCTGTTGGCAACCCTGCTGGCAGTTTGCCTTTAATTATTTTAAATGTGTCAAAATTATTTACTCGTAAGGCACATCAGTTACTCCAGGCTACAGTAAAAGAAAAGGGATTATCTCAGATGGGATGTATTCATCTTTTCCATTGATACAGTTTTAGTTTTTTGATTAGTTTTATTATTGTCATTATCTGCCTCTGATAGAACTGTCATTTGGTGTGTTTGTGTATTTCTGCTTTTAGATGCAGTGAGGAAAGGAGGAACAGATTTGAGCACAAAATGTTACTGTTTGGGATTAGCATTTCTGATTAGGTTGGCTCTTTGTTCTTGGACAAGCACAGCCCTGGTAATGCTTCATGCTGCCCTGTGGTGCCCCTTCAGGCATCTCACTGGAGAGTGTGGATAGAGATTTTGGATGCAGGTAGGTGTTCTGACTGACTCTGCCTCTGTGTGCAAACCACTCACCATATTATACTAAACTACATCCTGAGGTGATTCTGAGGATTAATTAATGCTTAAATCCTTTGAAGATACCGGATGCTTTATAAATGCTAATTATTATATTCAGGTTTGCTACAGCTTAGGGATTAGATCTTACTCAAGCAATAGGTAGGGAAGCTGTGAGATGTATGTGGCAAAGAAGAATTAAAAGTAATAAACAGTCACAGAGAGCCTAAACCTCCCTCCAGCCTGTTTGTGTAGTCCTAATAAATTGCCACTCTTCTAATTTGGTTTTGGAACCTAATTACTTCTATTTTGAATGTCAGAGGGAGTGTCTTCTCTATAATGTTCCATAGGGGCTGCTGTTACATTTGCAGTTTTAACCCGATTGCCATTTCCCTGAGAACTGGCAAATGTGTGTAGCTACTCTGAAAATGTGCTTTCTTTTTTTCCTCCAAACTGTTCTGGAATGAAGACATTTCATGAGTTTTTTTGTAAGGTTTAGGGCATTTGTATCACTGAGAGAATCGTCTGCTCCTTGTCTGGACACTGAAAACTGGACATAACCTTGCTGTGTAATAAGTGATGGTTCCCTGAACAAGGGAACATGGTAACTATTCCATGAGAAAGCTGCTTTTTGTAGCCCATGAAACAACCAGTTAGTTGAGATAATTCAGACTAACTGGTAAAAATTTAAGTGCATGACTATTATCCACCTGTGTCTGTGTTTTTAAAATCCCCTTCAAAGCACACAAGACTTGGACAATAAAAGCAGAACTGTCTGCACATCTCTTAAAGATTTGTTTGTAGCTGAGGCAGGGGAAAGGAGACAGAAAAGCAGACAGCAGGTTTTTTTCAGGCTGTTTTATCACTGCTGCTCTGCAGATGGACCTCAACCACCAGCTTCATGTCTGGCCACCACTATGACACCGGATATGGGCAAAGGGTGTGAAAAAAGGATCACAGTGACCAAATGGAAAAAAACCCAAAAAACTCTTATAGAAAAGATGTGATCACAGGTTATCCAGAGAGACCTTGGAGCTGGAGGTACCCAAAAGCCACCAGGACGTGGTCCTGCGCAATCTGCTCTGGGTGTCTGTGCTTGAGTAGGAGAGGTTGGACCAAGTGACCACCAAAGGTCCCATCCAACCTCAACCATTCCATGATTCTGTGAGATAGCAAAGCAGGAAGGGGCTGGTAGAAAGGTGTAAGGTATAGACAGTCACAAGGAACAGCAGAGGTGTTCAGTGTGATGAGGAAGTGTAGTTCTGAATTAAAATCCTTATGTCATGTTAGTCTATTTTACAAGTAACTCATACTCAAGTGAATCATTACGGCGTTTGAGCATCAACTCTATCTGTAAAATGAGGACAGTATTTGTCACTGTGTTATTGCAATGACAAGGTCAGCTCTGTTGGTAGCTATAGTTTGATGTTGACTCAGGTGAAGCCACAGTTCTTGGGAGGAAAATTACGGGTTTGGTATCAAAAACCCCAAACTAAAAAAAAAAAAAAAAAAACAAACAAAAAACACCCACAAACAAAAAAACTCCTTTACAGAAGGCAGGAGAAGCCCTTTCCTCCAAGTCACTCTTCATCAGCAAGAGTGGCCTGAACTTGTCCCCAGGAGACGGAGAGGGGCGAGAGGTGAGAGCCCGGGCAGCGCAGGCGTGACGTGACACAGCCGGACCGTGCGGACCCGGGACAGTCCGAAGCCAGTTCCTGCCCTTGCACGGACAGACGGGGCAGGCGTCACAAAGCAATGGGCTGGCGTCTGCAGCCAGTCAGGAGCGTAAAGTCTCAAAGGCTGCCCGTCCTTTTTCCTTACAGAGTTTTTATTGCACCTCTGATCTTTTCTCTTTGTTCACGCCTAATTACGGCCCATTAACTTGCGGGGGGCGGGTGGAAAACACCAAACCCAAACGCAGTGCACCGCCCCTCCCGGTCCGAGGCCATCCCTCCCGCTCCAGTGTGATCCCTCCCGGTTCCCGGCCATCCTTCCCGCTCCGCTGTGATCCCTCCGGGTTCCCAGCCATCCCTCCCGCTCGGCGGGGCCAGGAGCGGGTCCCACATTAGTGACACTGCCAGGGCTCGAACACATCCCCGCAGCTCCAGCCCTCCCCACTCCGGCAGGGCGGCGGCTCCTCCCCGGGGGCGGAGGGAAGGAGGGAGGGAAGGAGGGAGGTTTCGCCGCCGCCGCCTCCTCCCGCGGCGGGGACTCGGTGCCGGGCGGCTGCGGGCGGCACTCCCGTCCCATCCCGTCCCGTCCCGGCGATGTCCGGCGGGAGCAGCCGGCGGCGGGCCGGCCCCTCCTGGCACAGCACTTTCTCTCGCTTCTTCCTCAGGAGCCCCCCGGGCGAGGGGGCGGCGGCGCCGGGCGCGCACAGGTACGCGGGGTCCGCGGTGGGGACCGGCTGCATCCTCAGCGCCGCCCGTCCCCTGCCCCGCCGCACATCGCCACACCCCTGGGTGAGCCAGGCAGAGGGGACGAGCGTGTGTTGGCCGCCGGAGGAGGGGATCGTGGAGGAGAAAGATCTGCCCCCGGAGGCGGCAGCGGCGGCGAATTCACCCGTAGTTGGGGACGGGCGGAGGGGTGTTGTGCTGGCAGCTGACACCGCCGGGGCCGGAGGGCTCGGGGGGTGCTGTTTAGTGCCCTGCAGGTCTCCTGCGGGACCTCGGGGGGTTCCCGGGGAGGTGGGCTGAGCACCGGCGTGGAACACGCGTGTGCCGGCGCATCCCGTCCCGCGGCTCTCCCGGTGCCCCCGCGGATGCAGCCCCTGGCGCCGTGGAGGGGCCCGAGTTGTCTTTTTGGGGTTTGTTTTTTCCTTTTCGGTTTTTCCGCTGAAAAGTTTTCTTTTGGACTGGTGTAAATCAGGCGTTAATGCAACATAAATATTACTTGGTGTGTTTAAGTCTCGATGCAAAGTTTGTGGTTTTATGGAAACGTTGTTATTAATAATTTTTTTAGTGCAGGGAAGCTTTACAGGATGAAAAGATTTGGAAACTTCTTGTGTATTTGTTCCTCTTCCT
>VXAU01003447.1:175367-280642 GCA_013399695.1 Formicarius rufipectus | reverse complement strand
TTTTTTTTTTTTTTTGTGGTGGCTGATTTCTATGTGCAAGATGGAAAGAAGCACTGATGGTTTCCTTCAGTCTCTCAGGCAGCCTTATTATTGGCCCGAGTTAATAAGGGTATTTTTGTGGTGAAAAGGTGCTATCTGGCTAGGCCATAATTCCTCGGGTGTAGTGTTTATTTTTTGCTTTTAATATGTTGGGTTTGAGTCATTCTTGATACTGCCTGGGTTTGTGTTCAGACTGACAGACCGGTAAATGGTTTAATCAGGTAGATAGTGGCTATCACAGTAGTTCTTTCAGTGAGGAGCTTTAGGGTCTTGCACTGCACGGGCTCAGCAGTCATGGAAAATAGCAGAGCCTATTGCTGTCTTACGCCGACCATCCTAAGCAAATGCACCATGAGGATTTTTAACTTCGGGGGTTTTGTTTTACTGTAAGCATTTGACATGCCAGTACACCACCAAGGATCTTTCACGAGCATGAAACATTACTTTTTATGTCCTGAAAAAAAAGAAAGCGGGAGCAAGGCTGCTGAACCAAGGGCATCTTTCCAGTGGCTGGGATAGCGTGGCGGTTGTGTCTGGTTAAGATAGGGGAGAGGGAGAAGCTTTGGGTCTGGCTGGGGAGCTGAAGAGGCAGTAGGAGAGGTGTCACAGGATGACTCCTTGCCAACTCCTACAGCTGTGGTTTGGAATAAACTGAAAAGCCTAGCGGTCACCTTGGTGAGGAAGAGAGTAGTGTGATGCTGGTTCAGTGGTTTGGGCACTAAATAGCCTATCTGTAGGTAGTGCTCATGGTAGACCTGCTCCACTTAAATTGGGGCTGGAGTCTAATCTTTACCTCAATCACAGTTTCATTTCCTGCCCAAGAGCCTTCCCTTCATTAGGAAACTGGGATAGTCCACGCAGACACGAAGGGGCTCGGGCCCCTGGTCCTTGCTCTTGAGTTCCTCAGAGGTGAGCCGCAGGGTGGTAGCCGGGGTTCCTTCCCGGCCCGGAACCGAGCAGACACCCCTCCCGACCCCAATTGCTATGTTAAGGAGCCTTTTTCGCGTCGTGCCGGGTTGCAGCGTGGCACGTTCGTCAGGAATGCTGCCGGTCCCGTGTTTGGTTTCCCCTGGCAGCCTGCTCGGCACATTAGCGTAATTGCGCTCGGTAGGCAGCGCCGGCTCGGGGTGAGCGCCGCAGGTTGGTTCCTCCTGGTGACTGAGAATGGCTCGCTAACAAAGCCCGTGTGCCGGGAGGGGGACCGGGCTGTGCTGCGTGTTTATTGTCAAGGTGTGGGGTGCGTGGGCGAGCTGGGGAATGCAGCCTTTGGGAGGCGCTGTGAGAAATGTATGCGCCGGCGTGGCTTCCCCTGCCAGTTATGTGTTGGGACCAGGCCAGGTTTGAAACGGATAGAAGGAAACTTTTGTGTGGAGGTATTTTACCTACTGATGGGTTTCAAAAAGCAGGGTACCTGGGCAGGAGGGGGAGCAGTGTGATACACAGTGTGTCACCACTGGCCTCTGGGGTCACATATCACACTTGGTGCCTATGCAGAACAGGATGGTTTCCTGCTTTAAAAGCATGCAGAGATGAGCCCTGTGTGTGTCCAAAAGTCATTTTCCATCTGTTCCTGCAGATCAGACAGTGATGGGTGGTTGGATGGATGGATGCTCCCAACTTTCCTGCTCCCGGCTGTATAGCTGCCCCTCAGTGGTGTATGGAGCTCTTGCCCTCTCTTTCTCCAAATACCATGTTCAGATTTAGCTATAATAAACCAAAAGCTAAACCTGCTGTGGCCCTGGTTTAAAACAGGAGGAAGGGTATCAGGGAAATTACACAGTTTGTTAATCTGTGTCTTAAACTCTTCTGAGAACTTCATTTGACAAAGAGCTTATGTTAATAACTTGCCCTCACAGCAATTTGTATCTCCAGTGACCATGAGACATGCTGAAGGCTGGCTGGCTTGCTTGTGGAAGAAATAAGTCGGGCAGATTAGTTACAAGTTTTGTGGCAGCAAAAAGCACAGCACATGCATTAAGAGCTTACTTGGGTTTTTACATGAAATGTGGCCAAATGGAAGGTGTCTCCCATGGAGTGCTTGCATGAAGAAGCGTGTTCTTCAGAGCTGGGGCTGCTTTAAGCAACAGCTCTGGTGCTTTTCATCCCAGTTCTTTATCGTTGACTTCCATCAAAGGCAGTCATTATGCTCTACTCAACTATTTGCTATTTACAGTAATGCACGATTGGTTATTAGTTACCACAGTGTTTGTCCTGGATCAGTCTAAATCCCAGGGGGAAAAGATCCCATTGCATTTTCACTGTTCTAGTGGGAGTCTGATTTTTATTTTTTTTTTTTTTCCCAATACATGTGTCTTTAGTCCATCTGGATGAGGACACAGCTCTTACAGTGTAAGTCAATCCACTGCAGATTCTTTCAGAAATATGCAGCTTCTGTGCCTGGGCAATTGTTCTTGTGCAAATAAATGTGACCTTTCAAGTCACATCAGAAGCTGCCAGGGAGGTTTAATATTTTCACTGGGCTGCCATCAAAGTGTCCTTTAAATTATGAGTGTATTTTGTAAGTTATCCCACATGGTGTTTAGCAGGTTCATTTCAGATTTATCTTTTTCCCCCCAGTGCTGTTTGCTGGTCACATAACTACCAGTGCAAGTGGGCCTTTGGTTTATCAGGATGTTTCTTCTGCATCACTGGACCATTCCAGGGACATCCTAGAGCAAAGAGCAGCCTTTTATCTGGTTTGAGAGGGGTTTTGGGGGTCTGGTTTGTTTGTTAGAGTTTTTTTTTTAGGCTGAGGTTGTTGTTCCATTCATCCATTAGTTTCTAACTAAGAGCTTTCAAAGATGAAGAACTTTGTTTATTCTGCCTGAGGTGAGATTAGAGAGCCTTTTTCTTCCTTTGGGACTGCCAGTCATTGTTTCTGTTTACAAAGAACATGTATTTTTGTGGTTGTAAAAACTGTGCATTTGAGGGACTGCTGGAAATTGATTGAAAAGGGAGTATTACATTTCCAACTTAGTTCTTCTGAAATTGGTACCTCCTGACTGGTTTTGACTCAGATACCATTAACATCTTTGAAGAAATCCATTGTCTGCTGGAAAAATGAGTCTCTGCTTTCTAATAAAGAATCTTTTTCTTTCAAAAGCCAGAGCAGGAGTCTTTGTGTTGTTGTTAAAATTTAATTTTTTTATGAGTGTACAAGGGGAATAGTCTAATCCCATAGAAGAATTCAGATTAGACTTATCTAAGTAAAGATGCATTATGAAAATTTTCTGAACCTTTGTTAATTTGGGGGGTTGGGTGTTTGTTTCTTCCTTATTGCCTCTTATATTTTTTTTTCTATTAGGACTTTTATTGCAGGATAATTCAAAGTAGTGTGAAAAGCCCTGATTCAGCAGGGTACCAAAGTGGTTGCCTGGGATTAAACAGGTTTTGTGCACTCTAGTGGGACTATGGATTGATTAGAATGAGGCTCATACCTGGATGTCTCGTGGGACTGAGTCCAGGAGGAGCAAGCCCAGCAGCTGGCCATGTGTGTGAGACATTTCCTGAAGGAAATGTTCCTAGAGTTTTAATTATAATACAAACGCTCCTTGGGAGAAACAAAGCAACATTTTTTCCACTGTTTTAAATGTTAACAGCATTGCCTCCTTTCCAGTTACTTGTGTGAGTGTCAGAGTTAATGCGAAAATATTTCCCAAACAGCTCCAAGTCTGTGGTTTTAAACAACAGTTTTGCAAAGATGAAAAGTCCTCAGTCTTCTCCTCTGTTTAACAAAAGGCTCACGGGTGGAAAAAAACCCTAAGATTCAGAAGCATGTTGCTGTGGGGATTGAATTTCTAATTATTGTAACTTCTTTAAAGGATGGAAACCCAACTGCTACTTTCCGAGGGGCTTTTGGATTTCATGTGGTTCAGTTCATACGTACCATGATACTTGCAGACAGTAGCACAGCACTGTGTTGCTTAGGCTTTTCAGGGGATAGTAATGCCTAGATTGTTCTGGTATAGTAATTTTCATCTCTAATATAATTTTTATATTTTGTAAATGACTTTACAGTGTCACTTTTGAAGACTTAAGGTCAGAAATGTCTGTTTCCTTAGTCATTTCAGTTTCTCATGTTGGTTTCGAGACATGAAATATAGTCTCAATATAACTCTAATTGTGTTGTGGTAATGTGATTTCATGACTTGCCTTATTTTGAAATAGAATATTTCTGAATATTCTAGAATATTTTTTGAATATTCCACTGGTTTTTAAGCTGCTAAAATATTTTACTGAAGGCAGTGTGTCTGCTTGAGCACTGTGGAGGTCTGTAGGCCTAAGTATGTGGTCACTGTGGATCTGCCCTTCCCCAGTGGACAGTATTGTGTTGGGAAGAAGTGTAGGAAGAAGTTACTTCTTGTGAGCACATGAAGAGCAACGGCAGAAAGAACTGCTGTGACAACCTACTTTTTTTAAAATCACCATCACAGGCTGCAAATTTAGACATAAAATTTATTTTAGTTGAATGGAAAATGCATGCTTTCAGTGGAAAAGAGGGAACTTTGGTAATGACTGGAAAGTGTCTAGGGGATGCTTCCTGGTGTGTGTTTTGTGAGTAAAAGATGGGAGTTCTGCAGAGTATTTTCTTGTGTTGATGTGGTAGCCCTGTGTGCCTCTACCAGGAGTTTTCTGCTCCAGCCTGACTGGAAGAGCTCGCTGTGTTTTACTGGTGACACCAGTCTCTCTTGCTTTGTTTTTTTCCCAGGTGCTTTTTCTTAATGACATCTTTTGTAATTCTGTTATGCTCTGTTTATCAGGACAGCAGTTGCTGCTGCTCTAAAGCTTTCCTGGATTAATTTTTTTTAATGTCTCCTATATTCATGCCATTTTCTAAGCACCACTGTTGATCCCCAACCCTGTAAATATGCCATTTGATAACAGTTCTATTCTCTATTATTTTGACCTCTTATATTTTAACCTTATTAAATAGTATGTAAGTCTGTTTCTGATATTATGCCAGGTGTGTGTTATTGATCAGTAACATATTTACTTCCTAAGAATGTTGGGAATTTTATCTAACCAATCAGACTGGCAGATAGGGAGCAGATTCTACATCCATGTTGGTTACTATGGTTGACAGATGCCAGAAGGAAAACCTTGATGTAATCTGGTATAATCGTGCTGCCCAATATTGGAGTAAACTCTGCTCAGAAATATTTATATTTATTTTCTCTGTTCTTTGTAGGGCTATTCAGTTCTCTCACATGTAAAACATATCAAGTTATTTAGCAAGGGTGATTGTGGCCCATCGTATTTAATTTTACTTAGTTCTAGCCTTCAGACTTAAAGGTACATGTTTGCAAGAATCAAACCATGTCTTTACACCAGTTTTTCATTGTAAATTCAGCTTATCTGATTTTATAGCATCTTCATTTTTCATTATGTTTTTAATTGCTCATTTTAGCCCTCATTTAATACTGACAGACTGTGTAGCTCACATAGACTGTGGCACAGCACTGCTAATGCAGAGCATGAAGCTGACCCAGCTCTGCTGCACAAGCAAAGAGCAGTATGTAAATAAGTGGCATAAACAGGTCTGAGAGGAAAAAGTGTTTCAGTTAAAACAATCTAAATTGCTTAATGCTGCCTGTAATCCAACCAGTTTCCAAGTAGGGTAGTGTAGTTGAATATAATACATTTTGTGCTGTTTCAACACTTAAATTAATCACTGATTGTACCACTTTTGCCCAAGTCTCTGCCTTCTGTTTCTTCTGGCTCCATTTTATCCTTCCTTACTTTCTCTGCTTTCTATTTCTTTTCCTCTACTTCCCTTCTTATTAGTTTTAAACAAAATTACAATGTTGCTTTCTTTTGACCCTCTAATTTCAAACTAGTAGGAAAAGCCCGTTATAAAAACAAACTTGTTTTTGTAATTTCCATTTGTCTTTGTTTCCCCCATGTGTGTGGCCTATGCTTAGGCACAGAAACAGGAGCCAGAAGCATTCACATTTCTGTGCAAACATTCCCCCTCTCTTGAAGACAAGCCCCAGCAGCCTTGCAGAGACTAGAGGCAGACTTTGTCACTGCTGCTGCCATTTGGTGTCCCAGGAACAGTGCTGGCCTTGGGAATCTTGCAGCGGAGCTCACTGGAGTTTTTCATTTTGAAGCTTTTCATAAAGAGCAGTGTTCTGGTTTGAGGGAAGAAGAACAGAGGAAAGGGGTTCTGATTAATTTAATTCTTTTTTTTTTTTTTTTTTAGTATTAAAATGCTAGCTTTTTAAATTTTCTGTTAAACACTAATGTGTTTTAACTATCACTTGATGCACAAGGCAACTTTTTCGAATCCCTTGGTTTCCTCACATCTTGTTGCCACTGAGCTTCACAGTAGCATTTCCCTTTGGATTGATTTAACAAATGGTTACTGTACCCTTGCTCATGTTGCTCAGTACACATGCCAGAAGTCTGACTCTTAAAAAAATTCTCTTATCTCTGTAATTAAATTCTGGTAGTTCTCCTGTCTGCACAGCACATGAGTGGCTTCACAGGTGTGGGGTTGGTGTCTAGAGAAAGGTGTTTCCCTTTAAAGGCCATTGCCTTTGGTTGGATTAAAGGAGAAGGATAGAACAATTCATCAAGGCCCCTGGGTGACCTGAGAAGTTAATAAATGTGGTCTTGATCCTAACATCACTGAAAGATGGGAGTTGTTGAGCTCGGTGTTGTTTGAGGTCACAGCTTCTCAGAGCACTGAAATACCATCCTTAGACTTGGTGCTGGTGCTCCTGTTAAAACTTTCCCAATTGTAATAGGGATGGACTAACACTCAACATACAAAGGAATATAAAAAACCCAGACAAAATAAATAATTTTCTACTTGATCTATTTGAAGACAATAAAAAGGGTGGATTTTTGAATCAATTTAATGTCTTTACAGATAATTTAAAAGAGGACAAAGCTGCAGCTCGTGGAGTTTGCAGATGACTAGGGTAGAAAGTATGGAGGTCACAAAGTTGTCTTGGTTGACAGCCATCTGAACACGAGCTGCCAAAGGAAAAATGGTGGCTCAGGGAGAAAATACGATTGTCTGGTGTATAAATAACATAATACATGTGTTCTGTGGATGGACTTTGGTTACAGAGTCCTGAGTCCCATTCTGGTGTCCGTGGTTTATCATGGAAAAGATGCTGACAAACTAAAAAGGTCTCTGAAAAGAGTTTAATGTCTGGAAAACCTCTCTCAGAGAATAAAATGTAGCTCAGTAGCGTTTAGTTCACCTAAGGGAAAATTTTGATAAGGTTGGAGTTCGGGTATAACTGGAAGGGAAATCAGAGGTAAGTGCTGTATGTTGTAGAAGGCCTGCGAGTTGATGTTCTTCAAACCCCAGCCCTTTATCTTCTGTCCCACACGGGTGCAGATTGAGCCCATAGCTCAGAGAGGAGGCTTGACAGAACAGCAAATCTAATAAGTAGTGAATTTTGTAGTAGTTTACATGGAAAAGTCTTATTTACAACTGTTGTAGATTTTCCATTTTTTGTTGTTTTTTAACCAAAGTTCATATATTTTTGTCATGTGTTAAAGGCTTAACACTGGTCATTCTTGGTGAAATTTCATTATCTAGATATGCTGGAGGCCAATTTCAGTAACATAAGGGTTTGTGTGGCAAGTAGGGTAACTGGTATATATAAAAAACTATTACTTTAAAGGTCTGAATTTTTAGCAGTCATCTTCTTAATTACCACTTGGAAGGTGGGACAGAGGAGAAACCAATACTAGCCAACCTATGGCTCTTTATAGTTGTATAATAAAAGTTTCATAACCGTCTCTGGTCTGTGGATGTGGTTTGAGAATCCCTCTAATGTGCTGAAACTTCATGGAGGTCTTGCACATGTATATTTGATAGTATTATTAGGCTTGTGGGTTTCCACTCATATACATTCTTCAGGAAGTCTCTTGCACAGATGTGTTTTAAAGTACTGGGTGGTGAGATCCTTGTTAGCAATCTCTGTCATTCTCCATTGAAATATCCTTCTGGAGGGTCAGCAATGAATGTGCAGATGTTGGCACTAAATAAAATTGGGCAGAAATCATGACATCAAAACCAAATGAGGTACTTCCCAGAGAGAGGTGTCAGGTTTGTTCAGAGTGAGAGAAAAGGCAGAGATCAGGAACTGGCATTGCACCTCAGAGCGCAGAAATAAAGAAAATAGCACGAAAGCAAACCTATAAAGGGCATTAACCTAAGTGAGGACTCCAGTGGAGGGTGAATTACATCAGCAGTCCGAAAAAAAAAAAAAAAGAACAGAAAACAAAACCAACAACAACAAAAACCAAAACAAAACAACCATCTTCAGGAAAACTGTGTAGAAAATATTGGGAAGAGGATGTCACAAGGGAGGTCAAATAGCTGTGTGTGCAGGTCAGGCTTTGTTAGCATGATGTCTCTGAAGCCACCCTGGAGCTTTCAGATTAGGCATTGCTTAGTATCTTACCATAACAAGTCATCCCATTAGATGGTCTCTGGTAAATGTAAAGGGAAGAACAGTTAAAAACAAACAATTCCAGCCATCCAGGTGCAGTAGCAAAGTGGATTTGCCTACTGGGGGAGTCATCTGCCCCTGAAGAGAGAGAAGGAGAGATGGCAGAATGATGGAGCACTCACCCCTCTGGTTACAGCTGGACTGCACAAGAAGAAAACGCTGGAGTTGCTGCCTTGGCAGAGGCTGCTGCAGAGTGTCCCGTAGTGCTGCCAGAGCTGGGCTTTAGCCAGCTGACCCTGTGTTCTTAAGGGAGTGCCCACTGACTTCCCCCTTCTCTAAGAGCAGCAGGCAGCTCCTGCCTTCTCCTCGTAAAAGGAGCCTACAGTGTTACAGCTGCTGCTGTCTGGGGAGTTCTGGTCTGGTCAGCCCCATCAAGACCTGTACGTTTGTGCTTTGTTGCACTTGTGTGTTTCCTGTAGGTTATTTTTTCTTTTATCTGACACAACACATTCACAATCTGCTGCGTGCATAACATGGGTGGGGTAGATTAATAAAGGAAGAAGGGGATGGGCTTTTAATTTGCAAGTTCTGAGGGATTGTTATGAAAGAGGAGGATGGAGGAAACAGACTTCCCAAACCATGGGGAGATTCTGTGAGGGCCTTTTGAAGATGTGATTGTTTGTAATTGTCTTGTTCTGTTTTAGAGGCAGTTGGAAAAGATCTTGCATACTCTGTACTTAAATTTGCTCCATTAAATGGTAGGCTTTTTTCTTGACTGTAATCCCTCATGTAATCTCTTTGTGAGCAACAATGCAGAACTTGAACGTGTCTGCCTCAAAAGAATCTCTAACCTCTCCTTCCAAAGTGTAATGATTAAAAACTTGGCCCACAAACCTGCTTCTGATTCAGACACCACCTGTCCAAGTATTACAGAAAGGTCAAAACATTTTTGGCAGCAGAGGAACAAAAAGTAGTGCAAAATGACACAAAGAAAGGTTTGTTCAGAACATGCAGAACGGTATCTTTTGTAACTTAACTTGAATCTTGATTATTTAAGGAATAAGACTGATGCTGATGAGGTCAGGCATGCAGGCAAGACAGTAGAAAGAGCAGCAGGACAGCTGAGGAGAAGAAATCACTCTAACCTCCCTCTAAACCTTGGCTTAAGATTAACCCATGCACGCTGGATGCACTAATGCGTAAGAGAAAAGGGAATGTCTGGCAGAAACAGCAACAGAAGGTCAGTAGATTACAGATCTGAGAAGCAGTTGAGGGGCTTGGTTTGTAGTCTTAATTGTGACAGTGTCCTTATTACTCTGAGTGCTATTTAAGACTCCCATGCCTTTTCCCCCCTTTTAATCTATGAAATGAGAGTAATATCTGACTAAATATGTGAACATGTGGTTGTGACAGTTTGTAAATGGCTGCCTGTACAGTTAAGGAGTCCATGGAAGCAAGCTGGTGTGGCCAGGGTGTTTTCTGTCTTCCTGGGGTCATGCTTTGTTCTTTTGACTTATTAAAAGCAGGTACAAAATAGTTTCAAACCTTGGGTTAGTAGAGATCTATTCCTGGGTATGTGATGTAACAGCAGTAGCTTATGAAGCACGGAGTTGAAGACTCATTCATCTGCCTGAAATGCCCTCTGAGAGGTGGCAAAGCCATGTGGGTGGTTAAGCACAAGCCCAAGTTTAGATGTGAACTGGAGATAACATCTTGATACCTGCCATGGCAAAGCATTTCAGAAAGGCTGGAGTTGCTTAAAGCAAGGATGAAACTCTGTGGAGTCAAACAGAAGTGTATTCTGAATGGGGGGTGGGGTGGAATTCCTGGCTCATGGTGAGCTGTGTATGCCACCACTCTGAGGTTTTCAGTTCTTAGCAGAGGCATAAGAATGTGGTGGGGTGATATCCTATAGCTTACCAAGTCAGTGTTTGTGACAATATTTAGTTGCAGACATTGTTCTGTAGGAAAAATCCCAACCAAAAAAACCCAGATTCCTTAGAATACAGTTTCTGGAATTATAACGTCTAGCTAGTATTGATGGGGTAGCATGGGTATTTAAAAAAAAACAAATTAAAGACTGGACAAATTTTAGCATAAATACAAAATGCCTTGTGTATTTCCCAAGGATTAATTGTGAATGCCATAGCTTAATAGCTGTGTTTACTCATCTCTGAGTATAGAATTGTATCATGGAGTTGGAAGGGACCTTAAAGATATATGGTTCCAACCCCCCTGCCATGGGCAGGGACACCTTCCACTAGACCAGATTGGTCAAAACCCTGTCCAGTGTGGCCTTGGACACTTCCAGGGTTGGGATGTCCCCAGTTTCTCAGAGTAACCTGTGCCAGGGCCTCCCCAGCCTCCCAGGGAAGAATATCTTCCTAATAGGCAATCTAAACCTATTCAGCGTCTTTCTGCTTGAAACCATTCCTCCTTGTCCTGTCACTACATGTTCTGGTTAAAAGTTTCTCTCCATCTTTCTTGTAGTCTCTCTTCAGGTATTGGAAGGCCACAGTTGGGTCATCCTGAAGCCTTCTCTTCTCCAGGCTTTTCCCAGTCTCTCAGCCTTTCCTCACAGCACAGCTGCTCCATCCCTCTGATCATCCTGGTGCCTCCTCTGGACTTGCCCCAGCAGCTCCATGTCCCTCCTGTGCTATGGACCCCAGAGCTGGATGCAACACTCCAGATGGGGTCTCACCTGAGCGGAGCAGAGGGGCAGAATCCCCTCCTTCAATGTGCTGCCCACGCTGCTTTTGAGGCAGCCCAGAACATGGTTGTCTTTCTGGGCTGTGAGTGCACATTGCTGGGTCATGTCCAGCCTCTCATCCACCAGCACCCCCAAGTCCTTCTCAGCAGTGCCGCTCTTGATCTGTTCATCCCCCAGCCTGTACTGATACCAGAGATTGCCCCAACCCAGGTTCAACACCTTGCACTTGACCTTGTTAAACCCCACGAGGCTCCCCTGGGCCCACTTCTTGAGCTTGTCCAGGTCCCTCTGGATGGCGTCTTGTCCAGATGTGTCACCTGCACCCAGCTTGGTGTCATCTGCAGATTTGCTGAGGGTGCACTTGATCCCTTCATCGAGGTCATTAATGAAGTTATTAAGTTGCACTGGTCCCAACATGGACCCCTGAGGGGCACTACTTATCACTGCTGTCCATGGGAACTCTGAGCCATGGACCACTATCCTCTGGAGGTGTCTGTCTTTCTTATCCATCTAACAGTCCATCTATCAAATCCATCTCCCTCCAATTTAAAGGATGCTGTGGGGGACCATGTCAAGGGCTTTACAGAAGTCCAGATAATGCTGTCTGTGGCCCTTCCCTTTTCCTGGTGAACTAGTGTAGTCACTCCCTCACAGAAGGCCACAGGGTTGGTCACGAAGGATTGCCCCTGGTGAAGCTGTGCTGGCTGTCTGGAATCACCTCCCTGCCCTCCATGTGCCTCAGCACAGCTCCTGGGAGGATCTGCTCCATCATCTTCCCAGGCACAGAGGTGAGGCTGACAGGTCAGTAGTTCCCAGGGTCCTCTTTTCTCCTCTTTTTAAAGGTGGGTGCAAGGTTTCCCTTTTTCCAGTCACTTGGGACTTCACCTGATTGCCATGACTCTACATACCCTGGAGAGTGGCTCGGCAGCTCCATCAGCCAATTCCCTCAGGTCTCTGGGATGCATTTCATTGAGTCCCATGGACTTAGAGATGTTCAGATTCCTCAGGTGGTCATGAACCTGATCTTTATTTGCAGTGGGAGGAATTTTGCTCCCCCAGTCTCAGTCCTGCTGTCCCTTCACTCAAGAGGTGTGGGACGAGAGGTTTCTGTGGAAGATTAAAGTAACAAGTTCTCATCTGTTTCTCAGTGTTGGTTGTTAGGGGATGTACCTCTGCCCTCCCTTTTTGGATTAACATATCTGTAGAAGCCCTTCTTGTTCTCTGTGTGTCCCTTGCCACGTTCAGTCCTGGCTTTGCCTTGCTCACCTCACCACAACTGAACTTCACCTCTGATACTCTTCCCAGGTTACCTGTCCTTGTTTCCACTGCCTGTGCATTTCCTTCTCTCCCTTTCTGACCAGCAGGTCCCTGCTCAGCCGTGTTGCTCTCCTGCTCTGATTCCTTGCTCCTGGGCATTGCTGGCCCCTCTGCTCTGAGGGAGACTTCCTTAAAGACATGCCAGCTCTGTTCCTCTCCCTTGTCCCAGAGGGCAGTCTGCAGGGCATCCTATTGACTATCTCTCTGACTGGCTGGGAGGTTGCTTTCCTGAAGTTCAGGGGGCAGACTTTGCTCCTACGTGATCCGTATGTCCCAGGATGGTGAGCTCCACTGATGGGACCTCTGCAGCCCAGGCTGTGGTGGACAGCACAGCCTGACTTTCCAACATGTACAGAAATGTGAATGTGTGGCATAATTACACTGGTTTGCATTTGGCTTTGATGGTTTGTTGTTGTTTTTCTTGGGGAGTGTAGGTTTGTGTGTGGGCCTACAAACTTTGCTGTTTATTTTTCTCTTTGGAGAATTTGAGGGGAAAACACTGTGCAGTGTTCCAAAACTTATGATTAGTGTCTGTTGTGGGATTGATGCAATGAGGAGAAGGGGCAAAGCTGTAAAAGTTGTAGGGGGCTGTTGGAGTGGGAAGTGATAAGGTGCATCCTGTGAGCCAAGTGAAGAGTAGCCAGCCAGCCTGTTCCCATCTCAAGGACTGATGTGTCACCAGCCACCCTGTCTGTGGTGCTCAGGCTGTGGAAGGTCATTTTGACTCTTTGGGGAAAAAAAATCCCCCAAATTTTATCCTAAACAATCCAAGAGGCCTGTGTGCAGCCAAGCAAGCTTTTTGTGCTGTGAACTTCATTCATTCATTCAGCATGAGTCATTTGGTTTCTGTCAGAGATCCATTCCAAACTGGGCCCTGGCTGAGGTTCCCAAGGAGCAGCCCCTGTGTGGAGTGAGCTCCGTGAGCTCCACGCAGTGCTCCGTGCATTTGTTGCCCCTTCACTTGTGCTGGTACAAGACCTGCACTGTAAACTGGATCACAGGCTGGATTTTTCCTCATGGAAACTTCTGCCTCCCCTCCTTAATTTTGTCCAAACCCACATCCCTACTAATAGCCCTTCTTGGCTGAGTTAAGGATGCAAAGAGATAACTGAGGCGGAGGAGGAAGGAGTGGAAATTTCTAAAGCTGGTTCTGCTGACGAAGTCAGCATGTTGAGGAAGTACACCCTAAAGCAAAAGGTTAAGGAATGTGGAAACACTAGTATATAAACCATGAAAGGGTGTGGGGAATTGCTTCCAGCTTTAGGGTTATTTTATGTTGGAAAATAAAGTTTTGATACTTTTTTTTTTTTCTTGTTGATTTTAAGATGCCTATCTGCTGAATTGCATTCTTTCAGTTTTGGTATGTACGCTATGGAATTTCATAGCAATCTGTTCAAGCCTGGCTAGCCAGAAGAAAGTAATACAGACACGTCTTTCACATGTAAACAAGAAGTAGGAAAATTAAATAAGTTCTGGGTAAAAAAGAAACAACATGATGTAAAGGGAAGAATATGAGCAAAACAGAGTGATGAAAGAGTGGGACACTAGTAATCTGTGCTGGCAATACTTAAAAACAAGGGTCTCATTTGTGGTCTGCAGACCAGTTCCATAAAGAGGGATATCCTGAAGTCAGGAAGAACATCTGCTGGAGATCAACATCATTATTCTGTTCTTAAATATAGGGAATTCATGTTCATGTCAAGTGCATCAGCATCAGGTGGCTTAGTTTTTGGTTTGAATTTGGTTTTGGGGTTCTTTTGGTAGGGGGGAGTTGTTAATTTTTTTTTTTATTATTATTATTTTTTTTGTTTTATTCTTTTCAAGCCAACAAAACAAAACCAGGACGGAGAAAGTAGGTTACATACAGAGAAACACTTTTATTAGCGTGTCAGACTGCCCAGGGTGATTGTGACATCTCCTTTTTGAAACACATTAACAGCAGAAGAAGTTAATAGGTTACAATATTAATTAATCTGCTCCATCTTCCAGGGAAGCAAAGGGCAGCCCAGACTTCTGTCTGATGCTCTCCCTGAAAAAGCATCTTTGGGTTTATGAATGCATTATGAAAGATTACCTAAGGTGGTGTGAAAGGACATGGGTTTCAACTTGAAGAGGATCTCTGAAAGAAAGAAGCTTTTTTAAAGGATGTATCTGAAAAGATGTGAAAGATCTTGAAAAACTGAATTGCAGGAGAGTTCTCATTTTTATTTAGGGAATCCTGTCTCTGAGCAGCTGGGAAGTAACTAATGTTTAGTCAGACAGGCTTTTGCATTTTGAGGGTATATCAATGTATGTTGAATGCAGATGCCTCACCACAATGGGAAGAAAACCTTTCTTTTTGGAAGTGTTACTGAGGTATACTTATTTGCCTGTGGTTTACAGTCAGTAGCCACTGGAGTACCAGTGCTTCTGAATTATTTCTCCAGATCCTGGCAGAATTTCACCAAAATGCAAATAGTTGGTTTTTATTTTTGTTTAAACAGCTTTCAGTTCATCTCTTCGTACGAGTTCAGAAATAAGGGCTTCTGCATCTGTCATTAGCAGTTAAATTTCTGAGATTGATCCAGAAATGTTTTTGAAGTGTTTATATATTAATTGGAATACTTTCTCACGTGATATGCTGGTACAAAGTTATTTTTCTTCATGTTATGATGCAGAATGCACGACCTGACGTCTGTCATTAACGTAATCTAGTGTTTGCCTTGATACATTTCTGCTTCTAAATTGCGTGTAGCTTCAAGGTTTGGATTAAAATGTTCTCTGCTGGGCTGTGTTTAAGGCTTGTTTTCAGAATTGGGGTTGGCAGGGGAGATGGTTCCCTTCGTTCCAAAGATGGGGTCTGAGGAGAATTGTGGCCCAGATGAACTGGCAACAGGGACATAATGTGACTCAGGATTTGTGACTTTAACATGGAGCAGCTGGTGCTGCCTTGGTCAGTAACAACATGCCTGTTGTCTGAAATGTCTTCTGCACCTGCCTGCAAAGCCCCATGAGGGTTCAGTGACGAGCTGGGGTTTGGGATGATTCCCCCTGCCGGGAGTACCTTCCCCTTGCTCACAGTCCTGGAACGGGGTGCACCATCCAGGTGTGCCACTGAGCCCTGTGGCAATGAATCCTCCTGGAGAAAATGATTGATCAAGTGCAGCATTGTTTTCCCAGCACGAAATTATATTGTGTGTGTGTAAGTTTTGTTCTCTTCTCAGCTGGAGGAGCCGAAATGCTGTGTGCCATTTCTGAGTGCTTGGGTTTGAAAACCTGTGTATGCAGCGAGAGAGGCTTTTTGTTTCTCTTCAGATTTTTGGGGCATGGCTTTTTGAGTTACAATGTATGCAGAGTATGTGCTGCAGTTTGGAAAATACATTCTTCTGTCCTTTTAACACTCTTTTGTGTTTAAATTGGATGATACTGTGTCGGCTCTTGGGTGGACATGAATAATGCAAACACTCAGTGTTATGAAATATTTTTGTTTTTCAGTTCTGAAAACAAAGGGAGTGAAGCCATAAATTCGAAGAGCAACCAAAAGGAAAGCACAACTCTGCCTGCACTTTTGAAGGTATTATTATTTTATTATTTATTTTTATTGACTAATATTTACTTGAGGTAAAACCTGCCACCTCTGCTTTTGACTGCTTGTTAGAGGTCTGATGTTGGATGCATTCCTGCACTGCGATACAGCACCTGAGTTCCTTGTTCTGGGTTAGGATCTGTTGTGCCAGGGTTCTAGTGCATGTGCAGAAGAGAGAAAATCTGCATGTGCTTCACGTTTTTAACATAAAATTCACGTATTTACTTACATGAGAGAGCTGGGGCTTCAGTGCTAATTCCATGTTGCAGTTAGCCAGCAAAGAAGAAAGCCAGTATTTTTCTCAAACGATGCTTTCAGGCATTCCTCTCAAGCCCCATTTCTATATAGTTTATGAATATCTAACCAGCAAGTCCTTGCTTGCCTGGAGGTCTGCTGGTTGCCAGCTAAGGCACTGCAAGATCTTTCTGCTGAAATTTGTATGTACGTTGACTGTTCTTCACCAGTTCCCCGTGTTAATCATGCTTGTCTTGTCCTGTAAGCATTGTACTTCAGAAAAAGGACATGCTCCACTGTGAGCAGGGCTTGCTCCTGTGGCACTTGACCCAGCTATGAAGTTGTTTAGATTTAGTCAAATATCATAAATAATTGTGGCAGGACAGGTGCTTGTGGTAACAGCTGCCTTTGCTGCTGCCACATCCTGCCCTGCACATCCATTCATTAAGCAATTTTGCTTGATTTTTTTTTTAATCTTTCTTTTCTAAGTTGTTTTAGTTTAATGCAGATAATGTGGTGGCTGCTTCTCCAAAAGGGCCTTGGCTCACCTGCTAGATTTATTTGGGGGTGCAGTAGGGTCCTGAACACACTGAATCTGATATTTCTATCCTGTGTTGCATTTGTTGAGCATTGATGGTGCAGGAAGAAGGAAGTGGTCTTGCTCCACTATGTCCTACCACCCTCAGTGTCTGGGGACCATTTGTTTGGGCTTCCCTAAAGGTGAAGAGACGTTTGCCTCTGCAAAGACTCCAGCAGGGTTATTAGCTCAAGTTGTTGACTACATGTTGACCACATGTTGACTGTGGTTTGCCTACATCAAGGTGAGAAACTGGGGATATTTGCTCAGAAGCCCTGTGGGTTCAAGCCAGCTGTGTCAGTTCAGAGCTCCTGGAAATCCCACTGTGCACCTTCCTACTGCCTTAAATCATGGATTATTGATTTTGTGCCTGGAACTGCAGGCAGACAGAATTCTGATAAAACGGAGGAGATTCAACTACAGTAGAAGAAAAATTTCTGAATCTTAAAAAAAAAGAAAAAAAAAGAAAAAAAAAAAAGAAAAACAAACAAAAAACCCCAAGCAAAACAAAAAAACATTTTTCTCCATTAGTTCAGTGAAAAACTTTACAGCACATTTTCCTTTTGAGGAAGGTTTGGACTAAGGAAGGGGAAAGGAAACACTTATCACACATGCACAGGACTTCTACACCAGCAGTTGCTTAAAAGGAAGTGTGAACAGGGCCAGGTCTCAAGGAACAAGCAGGATGTGTAGGTGGAGCAAAGCAGGTTCAAATTACCTAAGACTGCTTCTTTCTTGCCAGAAACTAAATTTTTTTCTTTTTTAATTTAAAAAGGCCCAAATTCAGAATTTTTCCTGCTGAATAGAAATCCCTTGTAGTCAAATCTTGTACTCAGAACGTGTGTTTTTGTAACACTGTACTAAAAGCTGGTGCCAATATTAGTGCTGTCAAGTTTCCTTCAGAGTATCTGATCGCTTCTCTCTGTCTTGCCGTAACTTTTTAATTTCTTGATTTTGTCTTTGACTTATGTTTTAAAGTCTAAAATGTTACAGTGTACATTGCATTCTCTCTGAAATAATACCTGGTGTTTGTATAGGCTTTAGGGAAAAGATGTGGTTTTCATATTGCTAGAATGTGCTGAGTGTTCAGCAGTACTTGGAGCTTCCTGTCTAACTTAGTTCCCTCCTTCTTGGGCTGATCAAAAACCTTGTGATGCACTTGAAAAGCTTCACATGCAGAGTACATTTAGCACAATAGTTTTTTATCCTGTGTGCACCGAAATTACATCTAGATAGTAAAAACTTATTTAGAGGAGGTGGGGAAAGTATTTGTCTTCTGTCTCCACACACACATTTTTTAAAGAAAATATTTTTCTGGCTTTTCCTCTCACTTCTCTCTCCAACACACACTGGCATTTTGGTAACACCACACAGTCTGGTGCCTGGCATTGGCCAAAATAAGCTGCCTTCTGCAAAGATCACAGGACTATAGCTGGAGAGAACTGAGACTATCTTATTTGTGGTCTTGGCAGTGCTGGCATGATCTTAGAGGTCTTTTCCACCCTAAATGATTCAGTGATTCTATGAAAGGTATCATCTATGGGATTAAAAGACATTCCAGGTTTTTTTAATTGAATCATCAAGGTTACTGTGGGGTAAAAAGCAAAATAATGCCATTAGGAGAAGTTAACTTTGTGAAGAATGTCTAAATATGTTCCTACATGGGTTTGGGCAGGTTTTCCATACAGTCCATGTCTCTGAATGGTGTTTGTACCCAGCCGTTTCAGGTGGATGGTGACTAGAGGTGAAGACACATTGTGTCTGTGTTAACTGCCACCACCTTAATGAGCTGTCATATTTCTGATAGACTTACTTGCAGTGATTTTGTGTATTTGTTGGCCGTCTCAGCAGGAGCCCAGGGGCAAAACAGCAGAGGAGCTGCAAGTCTGATTTAGCAGCAAAGGGCAAACGTCTGAGTTACAAGTGAGTAGGGGAGCTGAGCTGGGAAATGTGCTGAGCTACAGTAGGGAGCCCTTTGACCCTTCTGAGCACTTCAGGCACCGGTTCTGTACTTCACCCCTGTTGCTTTTCCCCTGCAATGAAATACTTGGCTCATGGAGGGAGGAAAAAGTATTGTAATACCTTCTGAAAAAGTGAAGTCTGATTTCTCTGTGCCAGGAGAGCAAACATCACTTGATTGCTTTCAAGAAAATATTACTGAAATATATTTGTTGCAGGAAGAACACCACCCCCTCCTGATATTTATTTACAGATTTTGTTTTGCTTCTGTTTCTTTGAATTAGGGCTGTGAACAGTGTCCTTTCTGAGTAAACGCTCCATTTGAGTGATGTGATTGTTGAACAGATGGTTGTGTGGATGTAAACAGTTCCTGAACTTCATGTTTAGTGTACTAAGTATCTGCATTACCTAGTGTCCAGTACATATTAGTATATAATTAACCTCACTTTGAGGGCTACAGGGACTTTGTTTCCCAAGGGAATATTGCAACAGTGCTTCCTGCAAAAGTGTGTTTCACATGCTTTGGATAATGCCCTTAAAAGAGAGATTTACAACTGGGACATAAATGTTAGTTGGATGGTGTGGAGCAGCTGCTAAATAAACTACAGTGGTGACCCACATGCTGGAGAATGTCAAGATGGTACAGTTTTGAAGAAATCACCCAAAACTCTTATTGGATGTACTTGTTCCACAAGTCTAACCTGCTTCCCATTTGAACTGAATATAGCACATTCTCCCATAGCTGATTAGGAAGGAATTCCTAAACATCCCAGCACAGGAACCACTATGTGAACTCTGTCAGGCAAACCCAAAAGTTCGAAAAAGGACAAAAATGATACACCAAATGTACTGTTTAGTTTTCGGTATTTCAGTAGCATGAAATATTCTGTAATTTGGCCCACAGGCTTGAGCCTGGGTGCTAGTCACCTGAATTAACCAGAGACAGTCTCAGCCTTCATAGAGAACTCAGGGGCACCAAGTACAGTGAAGATTATCTAGTCTGCTCCTCTGCCCCACGGTGAGATCTCTGTATCTCTGTCATACCTGATAGAAGTTTGTCTAACTTGTTCTCAAAGACCTCCAGGGATAGAGATCTCTTAAGATCTCTGCAACCTCACCAGACAACTGTTCTACCAATTGCACAAACCTTGTAATTAAAATGTCTTTTTCTTTAACATGCCATCTGAAGCTTCTGTGCTGCAAATTAAACCTGTTGCTAATTGTGCTCTGGCAAGCATTCCTGTGTACTGAGAACGTGGAGAAGAGATTATTCTGTAGCCCTGCTTTCTCACATGAATTTCAGTTCAAGGTAGCATAAATGGCTGCGTTTAAACAGTAGACATGGTATTAAATCTTGAGGGCAAGGGCTGCAATTATGTGATAAGATGGAGCCAGGATCTTTTTGGAGTGGCAGCAAATAGGACAAGAGGCAACGGGTACAAGTTGGAACATGGGGAAACTCCAGTCACCTGTGAGAATTTTCGTCTTTCTTTGTTGTTAGGGTTTTTTATTATTATTATTTGTTTTGTTATTGTTTGTTTCCCCCCTTTACCACAGCAGTGGTCAGATACTGGAACAGGTTGCCCAAGTGGCAGAATCCTTATGCTTGGAACTGCAGCAGTCTCAGCTGGGTGAAGCCCTGCTCTAAGCAGAGCTGCTCTGAGCAGGAGCAGGGACTTCATGACCTCCCCAGCCACATTCCTTTCAGCCTAATTTGTGCTGTAGTTCTCTGTCACATAATTTTTTGTCCTAATTTGTGCTGTAGTTCTCTGTCACATATTTTTTTGTCCAGTGTGTGAATTCACAAAGATCCCATGAATTTGTTGAGTATAGGTGGCTGTTCTTACTGAATTATGGTCATTCTGACCATAATTTTAAGTTTTACAAAAACCTAGAAATCAAAATTAAACCCAGTGTGTTAGCCATGGGCTTTTTTCATGTTGTTGTGGTGTTAATTTATATTGACTTTATTTGATGTGTATGTTACCTAAGTAATGTCTACTCACCCTGTTTGTGAATTCCTGCTGAATGCCTGTCTTAGACCTAGTTGTTAGAAATCAGAGAGAGAGATTCTTCCTCTTTGGGGAGTCAAGGGAGATGGGCTGCTACTACCAACCATGAGTTTCAGAAAAACCCGAGAGTTACGTTTAAAACCTTCTGCAGTTGCTGCCCACAACAATGAATGAAAGACAAACCAAAAATGGTTGTGGAATTTGTATAATCAAGATTTCCCTTGTGGAACCTGAAAATTAGTCTTTTTCTCTTCAATGATGTAGGCTTTTGTTGAAATGGAATTTTATAGGCGACCACCTGTCACCTTCTGGTTTCCCAAGACACATTGTTAAATTGATGGCAGAAGTGCCAAGTAAAAGAGAATAAAAATATTTCATGCTTGGGAATATTTTCACTGAACAGCATGACTGTGTAGTACTGAAAGACTTCAGAGGAAAGAACAGAAATAAGGCAGCCAATTAACTTCTGTTCTCTCTGGCTCCATACTAGACCTTGCAGTAATAAGTGATGGCTACATACTGAGAAGTGAGTACCAATTTTTAATCTTTAATCAGAGCTTTATAGTAATTTCAGGGGGAAATTCAGATGGGAGAATTTTTGAAGTAACTGCAAATGGTGTGGAGAGAATTTTTTTACATTATTCAGTTAATTTTGTCATTCTGGAGACCTTCACCAAGTTTACAATTCCCTGTAAAGGTGGCCTAGCAGGAACTTGATTTCACATTGTGCCTCCTTTTTCTCTACCTTTTCCTTTGAAGTGCTCACCCTTACCACCTTGTCTGTTGTTCTCTTGTTAGGGAAGGTGACTGTAGATACTTCCTCAGATTTCAGGAAAACACTGGAGTTCCAGAGAATGTTTGTTTTATCTTTTCTTTCTTCATCTGACTAATTAAATGTGCATTAATGACTCCTTGGTTTTTCAAGAATTTAAATGGATAAACAAATTTTTAAAGTCCCAGTGCTGAACTTGCTGTTGTCTTTCCAAATGTTAAATAGTCATTGACTTTAAATAGGGTTATTTTTAAAAATGCAAACCCGATACAGTTTCACGAAAAGTCCCTTCCTGTTGTTTAACTTTTACTCCTGATTATGAAGATGCCATGATTTCATTAGTTTTTAGTTACTCTTGTCTTCAGGGGTTGTCATGACCTGATTTTTTTCATGTCAAAACATGCAGAGAAGGGAGGATGTGGAAGGAAAACATCACAGTATTAAAAAGCTAAAATATTCAGAGTTTAATTGGTTATTTGTAGAAACACTGAGGTCACCTTTAACTTAACCCAGGCTTGTTAATCTTTGACGGTTTTTGCTTTTTGTGATTAGTTAAAGGGTACTTTTTAGCTAAGACTAACCAGTTTTTTACAGTGGTGCACTTCCCTTGCATCATGCCCATCACCACTCTTAATTACTGGGTTAAATAGGAAAAACCCACTTTGACCACATGTTTTTTAAATCCATTTGTCTCCTGAACACTAGCAGCAATGGACTTTCAGGGGTTTTCTGCTTGTTATGTATTTCACTGTCTGATCCTGCTTTTACCTGAATTTTTCTTAATGCTGTGCTGGTTTCCTTAGACAAGTCTTGTCCTTAGAAAAGTCTCACTGTGCCCAGTTCTTTTCCATTAGGTTTCTGTCCATATTGCCTCTTGTTAATTGAGAATGCCCAACTGATTTTCCTCACAGTAAAAACAAAAGGTTATTTCACATGTGGGTTAAATACACCTCCGTTTGTCCCACTAAGTGGGAGATTACACCAAAGGTGCTTTAACCTCCCTAAGAAAGGAGATTTGCTGGCAGACATGCAGTAGTGGCTCCGTGTGGGGATGAACTGCCTGCCAGCAGCTCCAGCTGTTTCACTGTGGAATTTGCTTAGCATTCAAAATATCCATGCTGCTCAAATTGAAGGAGATGCTCATAACTGTTACATGAAATGCAGCCCTCTTAGCTGTGCTGAGAGGTCGAAGCTCAGGCTAGGAACATGATTAATTTTCCAGTACTAGGGGTGGAAGTGCTTAAATGTGCCACTTTGTGCATCCAGCACTTTAATCTGAAACTCCCCAGTGATTTCTATGTGCTAGCAAACAGAAATTCAGCAATAGTGCTGTGACCGTCTCTTGGATGAGCAAATCAGGATTTAGTGGCTTGTTGAAGGTCCCTGGGGTGAACCAGTGCCGATCCTAAGGTTCTGATGGCAGGTCACAACTACAGATGAGATGAGGTGGTTGAGGAGCATGAGTGTACCTGTGCCATGCACAGAATGCTCCCCATCAGCAGCTCCCAGCGCGGCAGGACAGGCGCTCTGTCAGAGGTCTCTGCGCGTCTGTCTGGAGTTTCTGCTTTGTAATGAGCATTCATTCATGGGCAGGGAGGTCTGAAATGTCTGGCAGTCGTGGCTGGGAGCTGATTCTTTGTTCACGGAGATCTGTGTTTTAATGCTGTTAATGTTTTCATTTCGCTCACTTGTTAGGGCAATAAAAGAGATTTTACTCTTGGCAGACGGACGGAGCCCTTGCTGAATGAGAACCCCTGGCAATTTAAACTTTAGCCACCCAACTGCTGAGAGAAGTTGACTGTTCCCAGCTGGTGCAGGGGATGAGGCAAACCGGGCACAGCAACCCCTGCTCTGAGTGCTGTTGTGGCCGTGTGTGCTGCAGGGATTGTTCCCGCTGGGAGCCAGCCCTGTGCCTGGCTGTGTAAGAGCCCTTGGGCTTTGGGCACGTGTTTGTGCTACAGGCAGCAGTGGGTTACAGCCTGGAAAACACACCTAGCCTAGCACTGAATAAATTAGCTAAGAATCCTGCTTGAGACAAGGCATCGTGGGCTTGTCTCCTGACTCCTGGCTGCTCCAGCGAGGTGGGACCACACCACAGCTCCAGTCACCGCTGCAGCCTCCTCAGTCACCTCACTCCAGTCATGATCTTGTTTCACACTCTGCCGAGCTTCTCCTCCACACCAGCCTCCTGGCATGTGAGGGCACAAGAGCATGGGATAATTCGGGTTGAAGGGACCCCAGGATGTCATCTTGTCCAGCTTAAAGAGGGTTCAGCTGTGAGGTCAGGCCAGGTTACCCAGGGCTCGTCCAGTGAAACCTGGAGTAACAAGTTACTAAAGGAATAAAAGCTAATTAAAGCCTCCTGAAGCGTGTCACAAGCAGGAAAGCTCTCAGAGAGTGGGAGAGGGAGGCAAGGGGAAGGCTGGTGACAGTTCATTGCAAAAGGAGCCGGAAGACAACACCAGAGCTGGAAAACTCTCTGTGCTTTCATCAGCAAGGATTTCAAAGGGGTTAGCAGGTAGGTTTCTATCCAGAAAGTGTTGTTTGCTTAGTAAGCCTGAGAAACTATTCACACTGCTGTGACACTGTAAGAGAGTTTTTAAATGTGTTTTTGTTAACTGAGGACATGCAGTGTGGCTGATATGGGAGTCACTGGTATTCCTTCAGTGCTGTGAATGTCAGACTACTCCAGCCTAATTGTGACACAGACTCAGCTGTGCTCTGCTGAGGTCAGTTATTGAAAACTGGTGGGATATTCCAGGGAAAGGATTCCTTTATAAGTGCCCGGTGCCCTTGCCTTTTTTTCCCCCTGAGTGTTTGCTGGGGGCTTCTGTAAGAGACAGGCTCACAGAGAGGGATAATGGGAGAAAGTTCCTGTGATTCTGGCTCGTGGAATTGCCATCATACTGCTGCTCTCATCAGGCACCTGTGCCTGAAGGCTCCTGCTGTGCTGAAGCCTTACTGGCTTTACAGTAAGTAAGATCATGTGCTTCTGTGTCAGAGATTTGAATATGGCATCATCTTAAAATACAGACTTCAAAATCTGCAGCAGTATTGCCTGTGTAATGCCTAAACAGGGGCTCAGACTTTGAGTTGGGATTTTGTGTGCAACTGATAAAACACCAATAGCTCACGCTGTCTGTTATGGCAAAGTGGAGCAGGAGGGGGAGTACATGGGGAGTAGGATTGATTATATTGAATGGAAGAAAGAAGGATTTGCATGGTTTCTGTGTTAGAACTTAATATCCACATATATCTTCAAATAAGCACAATGTAAATGTTCTCTGAGGGTTTTTTTTAATGCAAGACGCTATTTATGGTTAAAGGTATGGAAGGACCCTTTCATATTAAAACTTCCTGTTCTTTTGATTTACTAAAAGTTAAGTAAAGAAAGGAAGATTAAAGAGGAAGCAAAGTCTAAATAGATTGCTGTTTCTGGAAGCAGAGACTACAAAACAGCTTTTCAAGCAGGGCATAAATTATGCTTACAAATAAGCAGCACAGTCTTTACAAGTCTTGTGTCTCAGAGCTGCTCAGAGAATTTCACATACACAGATTTAGCTATATTTGAAAAAACTCCAAACCATTAGTTCCTGAATACAGATGGTTTCAAAAAATATGAGCAAACCCCGAGCAAACAACAGCCACAAAACCAACAACAACCAAACAAAAAACATAATACGAACATGTTGATGTAACATATTGACAAGTTTTGAATGTAATAATTTCTTTTCTAGTCAATGCATTTAGTTGTTATCTTCACAGATACCGTAATAGTTCATATAAATGTTTATAGCTTATAGGGCTTAAATGTGCAGAGAAGAGAGTAACATTTGTGTGCATTTTCTGCCCTGAGATAGTCTTTTAAATCAAATATGTGTGAATGATACTAATCACAGAACAAGGGAGAAATGCCCTTCCTCACTTAACATTGATTCAAAAGCTGGTATTGAAGAATGCTGAGGTACCAGTCAAAGGGAAAGAAGTCACTATGACAGTGGAACTTAGAAGCTGACATGGTGAATCGTTTATTATCAAATTTTGGAAATCAGCTCTCTTTTTGCTCCCGTTTTGTATTTCCTTATGCAGAGTATTCAGATCCTATGAGTCAAAATTAATTGTTCTAGACATTCATTCCAGAAGTGTTACTTGATAGCTTGTCTGGTGCTGAAGACATCAGCCAGAGCTGTGGTGCCTCTCAGGGATTCATTCTCAGGGCTGGAACTGCACAGAAGTCCACTTGTCAAGTGGTAAATGCCTGATACTGCAGGAGTGACTCCATCCTTTTGTGGTTGATTAGTGCAGGATGTGGGGAAGAAGGTTGGAATTTTCACAGGTGGGATGCAAAAAGGCTGGAGTTTGACTCAGCCCACTTTTGAAAGTTTACTTGGAGGTTTGGTGTGGTTGTTTGTGTCTTGTCTGTGTGAAGAAAATGGTGGTTGTGTGGATTTCTCAAGGATAAATAAGTGCTATTCAGTTTCTGTCCTCACATAAACCATTTTCAGCACACACATCTCTCTGAGCACTTAAGCAATTGCATCTACTTTCTGTACTTAAAAGGTGAAAAAGTACTGCTGGAGGTTTAAAGACCACTGCTCCAGCAGCACTAAGCGTAACTTGGAAGTTTTAAAGAATTTGCTGTTCCCCAAGGATTGAACTGTGTTCATTTAAAACAGTTTTTTCATCAATAAAATGATCCTAGAAGGACTATTAACAAATAGTCCTACTTGCTTATTTTAAGTTACTTGAAACAAATACATCTTCAAGTTGAAACTGGATTAGGGACCTAATGAAAACAGTAGCTTTCTGCATAGATTGGATGGGTAGGTGTTACTCAATTTGAAACAATTACTCTTATCCAAATGCATTGTTGACACAAGTAAAATTTACATAAGACTTTTTATTTGTGTTCTCCTTTCCCACTCCTGCTCAGCAGGCTAGATTTCATCTAGGAAAAGCTGCAGTGGCTTTATTCTCTTTTAATAAACTGGGTTGCATCAGGAATTGAAATGACAAGGATTGTACTGTAAGGATGAACTGGGTAGCAACAGCATGTGGCAACCACTGGGAAGGATGAGGTGCAGGTGCTTCCCTGAAAATTTTAGGCCAAGGAAGAAGCATTTGCAGATTGTGGAGCTGAAAATGTTCTTAGATGTGGTGTTTGTGAAGCTGCATCGCCTCTTTGGGCAGACACTCTTGGCAGAAGTGATGTGAGCTTGGACAGCAATCCTTGGGCTGTAAGAGAAGATGACACCGAGGAAATTTGAGGGGGAAAATGGGTGTGGAACAGAGCCTGCCCTGCCTCTGGGCACAGATGCTCAGCTGAGCTGAGGGCGGCAATGAACGTGTGGTTTGAATGAGGTGAAGCCCTGCCTTGGTGACGGTTCGTTTCAGGGGGTGGTGGGGAGTTCAGGGTGTGGTGGTGTGTAGGACCTTGGCTGTGTGGAAAGCAAGCCAGTTTGAGCCTGGTGGACTGGGGAGCTGTGGGAGACGACACATCCATTTGGAATTAGAGCTGTGCAGCTGAAGGGCCAAAGGGGGCAATCTAAGGATAGGATTAATCTCTGGGGTGTGAGCTGAGGTGGCTTTATCCAAACTCTTGATTCTCCTTGGTTTTCACAAGTGCAGTGTGTCCCACCTGGAAGGCTGAAGTATGTTTGTGTTTTGCTGTGCTGTTCTTGCCTGGGTTTGCAAGCTGGAACATCTGAAAAGCACAAAGAGATATGTTCGTGAAGCTGTGCTCTTTGAGGGCATCGACCTGAAGTGTGAAATGTTGTTCCTTGCTTCTTCCCCAAGTTTTCTCTACCAGTTAAAGCAATTGTTGTCCTCTGTCCTTGTGGATTTATTTCCACAGCAGCTGCTTTGGGAATCGTCGAACCTGGGCAGTCCTTTGGCTCTTGGTAGAATAGGGATCTGTTTAGAACAAAAATAGGGCAAGCACTGGGGTTTGATCTTAAAATGAACCTTTAAACAACAGATCTCTGAGAGAAGGAATACAATGCATAGGAGCAAATTAAAATGAAGGAGTTTGAGAATGTGTGAAAATGAAGTATCATCTTCTTGTGCTTTTTGTATCCATCTTAGGCTTGTCCAAATGAAGAGAAGAACCATTCCACAGAAGAACTTAGCAAGTCTGAAATCCAGGAGGAACTGAAAAAGGCTAATAGCTTTCCTAGTTTGACACCTGGAGTCAAAACAACAGATAAAGACAAGCAACCCCGGGAAGGTTTTTTTCATTTCCTTGGAAGCTTATTTAATATTGCAACAAAATCTTCTTTGGTAGAATCTAAACCCTCTACCTTCCAAGATGAGCCCAGCAGAAGTGAAAAGGATTTACAGAACACAAATACCCTTCCAAAGGACATGCAGCCAAAGGATCTGAAAATTGAAGAGCCTGCCTGTTCTATACACAGGATAAAAGAAGATTCTGTAGATAAAGATGATGCCATCTTAAACAATATTGGGAAAGAGATGTCACAGGATCTGCAAGGAGGAAGGAAACAATCTGCAGATACACAAAAGTAAGTTTCATACTTAATTATTAATTATGTTAATGTTTGTGTGTGCACACACACAGAACTACACTAAGTTCCACTGCCTGACAAGTGCCTATCATTTGTCAGAGTGGTTGGAGTGTCCCTGGCTTGACTTTGTGCACAACTCTAGAAGCAACTACCCTGAAAAGACTTGGTGATTTTTTTCCTTTTGTGTTTTTTTCCCCTTGTTCTTTGGCACTTTCCTGTAATGTAAAGAGGGTTCTGTAAAGCACTCAATTAGCCCAAATATGGAGCATTCCTAACAGTCCTGTAGCGCTTCAAAATAAGGTTTTAAAAATAAAAAGTTATGCCAAGGGCACCATTTTGTGTTTGAGAGCAAGAAAAGCGATAACATTGTCTGTGGTCTACACTGTATATTAAAATCTCTTCTATCATAAAAAATAGGTATTAGTTTTCAAAAAACATTGGTAGCTTTGATGTTGAAAATTTGAGTATGCATGGGGTCAGCACAGCAGCAACAGTTAGTTGTGAATGTACACAAGTGGTACCTGTCCAATTTTTGAAGGGTTGTTCATGGGTAATGGATCTGTAATGTTTACTGAGATTTTTTTCAAGATGACCCACAGTATTTATTTCAGATTTAAGCAGAAAGTAATAATTAGGGGTAACCAATAATTTCTCTCACAGTGCTCCAGCTTATATTGCAGAATGGGAGGCTGTACCAAGAAGAAACACCTTTTTTTCTTTTAAAGCTTTTAAACTAATTTGAGTTTTGCTCAGTATATTTATTGATGGCATGTGAAGTGTTTGTTTCATTTCCATACAGGAGGCCAGAGATACTTGCAATAGCTGCTTATTGAATTCCATTTCCATATTGGGGGTATCTCCAGCACTTTGTCTTTACCTATACAGCAGAATAATGATTTGGGACATCTTTATAATATAAATGCAATGGCCAATCAGGATATGAATAGGGGATATGCTAACTATTTAGGTGAAATTAAAACTGTATTTCCACCACCAGTATACAGCAGTTAATAATAACAATGGTTGTATTCTCTCGAGAGCTCTGGTTTGGTCTCTGTCGTGGTCAGCTGGTTTTTATTGAAGGCTCTTACCATAGTAACAAATCTGACTACACTTTTTCCAAACCACGTGTTGCAGCTCAGCACCACCACTGCTTGGATCCATGGAGAAGCAAATTTCTCCTCCCCTTAGGTGTTATCTGCAGATGCCCAGAAGCATTGTGTTCTTTGGTCTGGTTCCCAACCAAACTGTGTGTTTCTTAAAACCTGGTGGACAGGCCAGGTGGCTGCATCAGTCTCATGCTGCTCTTTGCTGTTCCTGCAGTGTATCCTCTAGTCTGTGTGCTCAGTTTACAGCATCTTCATTTGCTTCTTGTGAACTCCTCAGAATAGTGTAGATTAATAAATCTGACCTTGATAGAAGTTTACAGAGTTTGGAAGGTGTGAACTCACTGAAGTGACCTCTTTGTTCCGTGCAGATGGTTTTGAGTTATTGTTGTTTTCTTGAGGCCAAAGCTGTAGTTGGCATTTTCAACTGACCAAATTTTGACATTGTCCTATATTGTTGGATAGACTGTGCAAATCAAGGCAGATTCTTCTCAGCATGTGTCACCTGTCTCATGCCCAAGCAAGCACAGAAAAATGTGTGTTGCTACTTTGGAGGTAAGGGTCAGTTGGCCTATGTAGAGAATTAATTTTTTCCATGGAAAGTGATTTTTCAAATGGAAGAAAAATTAATTATTTTTTGTTTCATTTTAGCTGTTGTAAATTGTGGCAAACATTAAGTCAGTCTTTTTCCTTTTAAGCTCATTTTCGAAAGTACAGTGTACATTCTGCTCTCTTTGGCTGAGTGTACTAACAAGTTAGACAATCTATGTGTCACTTCTGTTATGGTTTTCCCTGCCTGACCACACAATGTGAACTGCTTTTCTGAAGCAATTAGTGAAAAGAAATTGAAATGACAGTGCAAAAGCAGAGGTTTGCACTCATGACCTTTTTAAAAAGCTTGAATCAAGGATACCTCTTTTTTCTCATATGGAAGTGATTGTGCTGGGTTTGTTCTCTTTTACTTTATAAAAGTTGAATGCATGTAGAGCAGCTTATTCTTTTCAGCACTAGCTGGCTTCTTTACCAAATATTAACTAACTGGTATTCATTTGGCGTGGTTAAACTGTAAGAGTGCTCTTGGTTGCTGCTGGTTTGCTTTTAGAGAGTACAGAGTAGTTGGAAGTGGGTGCTAAAAGCACATGACAAATGATGTGGAGAAGGGGGAAAGATGTAACACAAGAGAACAGAGAAGTGTGGAGATGGAATCCTAAAAGATGTATGAGATGTGCTAGTGAGCACATCAGAGGTGATTCCATTTGATTCCACTATTGATTCCATTGATTGTTCTATTAAACTGCAATTTTAGCATTTAATGTAGAGGCAAAATGAGGCAGAGGGCTTTCCAGGTCCTTGATACCACTGCATTATTAATCTTAGAACAGTTTCCTTTGTCATGAGGAACATATAAATGAATTTGTTAATTCTGAACTACTGTGAAATACTGCAGCAGAGGTTATCTGTGGCTAGCAAGAACGTTGCAATGATAAGTGAAAGAGGGATGGTTGTCACGTTGCATAATCCCCATTGGGCTGTTTAAGAAAGAAACAGCCAAAACCAAACAACCTTTCAGATCTAAAATGCCCACCAAATAAATGGTCTCAGGTGCCTCTACTCATACAGCCTCATTAACCTCTTACCCTTAAAGCAGTATTTTATGAAATACAGGGACCTCAGACTGCTCTGATCTGTACACCGAGGTTAATTTTGCCCTCAGTGGGAGGCCTGGCACTTGGGAAAGATTCCACTTTCCAGGCCTTGAGCCAAGGAACGTGGAATTCCTGAGCTCAGTGTGTGGAGTGTGTGTTTGTGAGGGACAAAATGCGCAGGTCATGTCATTGCTCCACCACCCTGGAGCTGGTTGGCTCAGGGGTAATTTGTACCCTAAAGGCTTCTGCTCCTTTAATCTCGACAGCGGCGAGTGGTAAAGGAGGAGCTCAGAGAACAAAACCATGATGAGTTTGGCAAAGTCTCTAAGGCAACATTTACAGTGGACAGTAACATCATCATTGCAGCAGTGAGGATGGGTGAGGAGAGATGGGTTGGCTAAGCCTCTAGTTATTGCATCCATTAGTCTCACTTCTGTTTGGAATGGTTGGAGGTTTCCTTGCCTTGAAGAAGCAAAGAAGTGAAGTGAACAAGCAGCTGGCCTTGCAGTGTTCCGTAAAAGGTTAATGATGAAGGGGTAGGGTCAGTAAAAGTTCAGATACAGTTTTGAATTAATGCTTATTTGGATTTAAGAGGAAAGAAAATTGCAAAGTAAGGTATTTGCTAGTAAGTGTAAAAAAATCTCTTACTTAGAAAAGATGGCAACTTTTGTGTAGAACAGTCTCCTGTGGCAGACTGGTAAGTGTAAAAGTGGAAAGTTCATGTTTCGTCTTAGCTTTTGCACTCCTTAATGATGTTAAAACCACACTTTTAACTGGTGAGATAAGCCCTAAATACAAAACTGTGGAACAATGGGGGTGCACTTCACTGAATTTGTCATTGCTCAAAGTGAGAGAACAAGATTTTATAAAGTAAGTGACAGATACAAAACATGGATTTGCCCCCACTATCTTTCTCTCCTATAATGTAAAATTCTTTTGCTTGCAAATAGCCTTTTGAAGCCTTTTGGCTTCAAAATTGAGACTGTTTTTCTCAGACTCCTGAGAATGGACTTCCTGTAGTACCTCCCTGTCTTCTGCTCAAGAACACCCGTGGTGATAGTGGGTTGTACCTTCTGCAGGTGACTGGGAGCACAACTTTGACAGGTATTTTGCTTTCCCCACCAACTGATGACCCAGATCTGTTCTGTTAAATGCTTGCCATTTGTCTGTCTTCTGGTCGATTAATTTTTTGTAGCATCCATTGACAAGAAGTGGATTTTGTGCAAAACAACAGCACTGGTGAAACTGCACGGCTTGTTCTGCAGTTGAGCAAGAAGCCTCACTGCATTGCTGGATGTGGTTGATGAGGTGAAAATCAAAGCTGTGCTCTGAAAGGTTTGACTCTAAAATCCTGGTTGGGATGCTAATACCCAGTTCAGAAAAGTATTTTAAGATGCTGGCTTTTTCCTTCTGATATGAACCTCGTGGATTTGGAAGTGAGAAGGAACTCTGAGCCCCACAACTGCAAGGATTTTCTGCCTGCAGGTGGAAGAGGGGAGGGGGTGATTTCAAAAGCAAATGCTCAAACCATTGTATTTTTACCAGGTGCCAGGTACTAGTAAGAGCTTCGTGAGGTCAGTGCAAGCAGTTTCATTCATTCTCCTTGAGGAGAAACAAATCTCTGTCTGTTTACAGTTTTACTATACTATACGTAATTGGGTTTTATGAGGGAGTAGGGGGCTTTTAATTCTTTTGAAGTCTAGTAAACCTGTTCCTATACATCTAATGGATGTATATTCATGTTAGCAATTAGTATTTCCCGCCCTTGTACTGTCAAAATATTCTGTCCCTTTTATTTTGCTCTGTTAGAAATAGTTCTGTTAAAATCCTTAATGCTTACATAATTCTGGTTCACAGGTCTGTTTCAGAGCTTGTCATTGTCCTTTGTGTTACTGGTCAGGTGCAGGCTCATGGTGGCAAAGAAACACAGCCCTTAATTTGTCTCATGGATTGTGTATTGTGGTTTTGACTCCATCTTTCCCCACAGAAAATCAAGAGTAAATGAAAGGAAATTAAATCACTTAATTCCAAGCAATAGTCTTACCAGGTCATTCCTGAGGAATAGTGGGGAAGGTGCTGCTCCTGCATTTGTTGAAATCAAATCCTTGTTGTGATCACAGCTGTGTCCTTCTCTGTGATTGCCTACCCAGAATCCATTTTACAAGTGAGACCTGAACTTTTAAAGCCATGAGTGTATGCAGAGTGTGTCAGTAAGAGGAAAACGAGAGCACTGTGTTGATTGCTTCCATTATAGTAATACCTGCAAAGAGATTCCCTTGGTAAAGGCAGATGTATGGTTCCTGCAGACAGGAGAGACAGCTGCTTCCCTTTGCAGGAAGAGGTTCCCTTGGTGGTGCCTCTGGGGAACACCAGGCCAGCTGTGGGCCCTGGGTGGTCCTGCCAGCACGCCCTGCATGCCTGCAAGCATTGCTTGGACCTGGCTCAGTTCATCTTGGTCCCAATTCCCTGGTCCAGTGTGCTGCTCAGGCACTTGAGGCAGCCCAAGGAGGAGTGGGGGGCAGAGGCACTCACCTCGGGGTGGGGAAATGGGCGTGGAGGACTAGGATGTAGTAATTCATCTTCTGGTGGCTTTCTGGCATCTGCCTTCAGGAACTGGCCATGGAATGCAGTGTTGTCCAGCTGCTGGTGCTGGACAGGGAGTCATTGTGGAGAGTGACCTGCCTTCACTTGAGAGGGGTTATAAACTGTGTAGGCAGCTCCACCCTTCTAGGGCAGCCAAGTACAGCCCAAAACTGATTCAGGAGGCTGTCCTGGGGAAAGGATCAAGCTCATCCTGCCCCTGATTGCACAGGTGAACTGTGGAGAGAAGCCTTCAGCAGTGATTTTGGGGTATACCCGAACACCCCTGGAAGGATTTGTGTTTGGTCACTAAAGCAGAGGTGTTCATTATTCATAAATCTTTTCTTTCAGACACATCTCTGTGCACGTCTCTGTGAACTTCTCTTTAACAGCACCCACAGACTTTCAGATGCTGGTGAGAGCCCAGGCTTGTGTGAGTCAACTTGTCAGGAGAGGTGCTGTGCTGAGACTGTGCCCCTTTCCAACTGCAGTGGGGTGGTGAATCCCAGGGCTGTGCTGTGGGACAAATGCAGACCCAGAGAAGCATTTCCCTGCCTGCCAGAGGGAGTTCCCTGCCCAGGGCTGGGATGTGGGCCAAAGGAAAGGTTCTGCTTGGCCCCAAAGCAAAATTGGTCTGTGTTTCTGAAGAATGAAAATTTGTATTTTAAGATTAAATTAATCAGGCTGAAGATTAATTCACTGGTTTGTTTTTTCTACTGAACCCTTTTTCTTTGGTGGGGTTGTTCAGCCATGCAATGTATTCAGTTGAGAGATTGTTTCTTAAAAACAGCATTTTGCAGTGTGATTTTAAGGTTACAGAGCTACCTGCAATGTAACTGTTCAGGCTTCCTGAGCCCTTACTTGTCAGTAAGAGCCTAATCCTCACACCTTCATGTTTACTGCTGATTATCAAGAAGTGCTACCCTAAAGGGGAAGGAAAAGCATTCCTTCCAAGGTCACAGAGACTGTGTTTGCTCTTATTAAAATTGCCACTGACTCCTAATTGTCCCTATGGAACACCAGCTTTGAAATTTCCTGCAGAATCAACTGTGTGCTAATCTCTTTGTTGAGCAAACTTTTGACCTTTTCAAATACACGTGTTGAAGTCCCAGGACACTGAATATTTCAGACTGCAGATTTAAGGCATGAAGATATCCCTTCTGGCTAAAAATTGTTTTCTTTCATCTAAATTGTATATGGCAACTATTCAGTTAGCCCACAGTGCCTTTTTTTCCCCAGTAAGTCTTTTATTTTTTTTCCCATTTATGAATATCTTACATGAGTTTACCTTACATGAGTATCTTACATGAGAAACCAGCTGGCTGGGTAAGTTGGATTCCACCAGAAGGTTTTCAAAGTGACTTTAAGATGGTTGTTGACAGACAAGGCACCTTAACATATTTTTTTAAGAAGTTGTCAGTTGAGTATTCAGTGGAATAAAAGCTAAGTGGAAAAAAAAAATAAAGTAAGCAACAGCATAATTGTAAAAGAGTCAGGGTAGACAAGAACCACAAGAGACTTACTGATCTAGATCAGTGGTTTTCAGTGTGCAGCCTGCAGATCTCTCATGTAGCTACTTCTGTGGGGTCATTGAAAAGGGATTAGGGGGATCATGCACATAAATGCTTGCAAAAGCAGGAGACTGCTGGACTGCAGAGAAGATATCCTGAAGAGTGAGGTCTGAGGGAGAAACGGCCATTTCAGGAGAGGCAGGTGCTGCAGGAGCAGGGCCAGGCAGCAGTGTCCTTGCATGGTGCCACTGCTGAGCCTGAGCTGGGTGCTGAGCTGGGCTTGCAGGAGGACTTGCTGTGGGGGTCTGTGCCCAGGTGGAGCTGTGTCAGGCTGTGGGCTCTTCCTCCATCTCTCTGAAGGTGGTGTGGCTCTCTCTGCTTTCTGCACTGGTGTGTGGTACAAATACTGGGGTTGGCGGGGTTGCCATCCTGATGGTACAGGCTTGAAAGAGGATGCAGGCAGTGTAGTCAGTGTGGATGCACTGAGATGAGGCATCAAAGGGGGTGGGGTTTGTCCTGCTTCAGAATCAACAGGCTGTTCTATCACTAAAGCCACTTTTGGCCAAGTTACATGAAATGTCTATCACATGAGATGTCAGGAGATGTTTCCCTCCCCTCCTCAAGTTAGTCCCCCTTCAACTTTTTATATCTTTTCCATAATTGAAGAAATGTCTACAAGCACCTGCTTTTGACAAATTTAAAGTAACTCATGTGGACATCCTCTCTTGTTGTTGTCAAGTCTTTTGTGAAACTGAATCAAGGCTTTATGGGACATTGAATAGCTCCCTGTGAAGATGGGAAAGAAGGAATCTCCCAGTATTTGAAATGTGTGACAGAATGCACACTGGGTTCTTTGTGTAATCAGGCTTTCATCTGCATCCTCATCAGCTGAAAAAAAACATCTGCAAAGAGTTTTTAAGGTAAGTTCTGAACTGACATATTCTTTTGGTGATCAGAAATAAAAGGAGTCCCTAGTGATGCTTTCAGGAGATTTTTCTGTGACACAGCCTGCTTCGAGATGTGTTTCGTAAGACCCACAGCTGAGCTGCTGCTGCTGCCTCATAGGAGCATGGGTTTTCATTTTTCATATGTCTTCTTGTTGCATGGGCGTGTTCAGATTGTACACCCTTCTGTGTGCTCTAAAAGTAAATGCATTAGAACTCAAAGGTCTGTTGGCCAAGTTTTTCTAATGCACTGAGCAGTAAATTCTTTATCAAAGGCCAGAGATTTTGATGTTGCTATGTGGAGGAAAGGCTGGTTCCATTTTCAAGTGGGATTTGCTGCAGGAAGTGCTGGTGGAGGCAGCTCTGCAGGACAGCAGAGCTGTGTGTTTGGGGCACCCTGGCAGAGCCAGCTGCAGGCTGAGCCTCCACAGCTGCTGCATGGCCAGTCAGGGCTGGGTTTACACAGAGCTCCACGGGGCTTGGAGTCTTGCTTAGCCTCCAGATTGATCAGTCAGAGCATGGAACTCCCTCAGAAGACAAACGGAGCAAAAAGGGTTGGGAACAACGGTAAGAGTCTCCGCAGGAACAAAAAGAAACTTCTGAGTACCTTTTTTTTTTGTCTGACTGTGTGTAACAAATGCCGTAATGGTCTGTGGCTCAGATCAGTGTGGATGCAGAACCCAGGCATGTTCTCCTTGTGTAGGCAACTTCTGTAGAATTTACCTGTTCATTCCATGGCTGGGTGCTTTGGGTTTTAAGATTTGCTGAGTTTACCTGAAAAATATGAAGGGAAAGTTGGGTATGAGAGGCCATGGAAGGGCATGTTCCCAGTTCCCGTGGGAGCACTGGTTCTCACCACGTGTTTGTACCTAAATTCTGAATTCTTCCCATGGCATATCAGGCAAAATACCAACCATGAAATGAAAACAGTAAAAGTTAATTGTTGTCAAGCCAAATTCCTTCAAAGTTACGTCTCGGTTTTGGTGGAAATGAGTGTTTGGTATCCCTCAATACCATCCATGTGCTCACTTCAAACATGTATCATATCAGTCTAATAGTTTAGCTATTCAAGACTCCATGAAACTTTCTTGTTTCAGGATTAGAGCCAAACTTGTGTTTGTTTTGTTGAAAGAAGTTTTACCCCAATTTGGGATGATTGTAGACCAGCTCTTATTTTTGAGGTTAACCAAAGCACAGAAGAGCTGCTGGATTTTGTAAAAGCTTAATAGTGATTATTTAAATCAGGAAAGGTTACTTGGTAAGGTTAATTCTGAATAAGAGCATGATCAGGTCTTACATTCTTAAGACTTATTTTTAGTATGACTGTGACTGATGCTGAGTGAGTGTAGTGCACCATCAAACTCAACAGATCCTTCCCTTGGCATTTTTCGGATCTCAGGAGCTTTTAAAAATGTTTTCTAATGTAGAGGAAATTTTTCTGTGAGCAAGTGGAAAATAATGATTTTATTTTCCCCCCCCTCCCTACTGTCCTTTTTCCAGTTGTGTTTTGTTTGTTTTTGGTTGTTTTTTTTCACTTTCAAATGTGTATGTTTCTTTGAGGGCTTGTGCATCTGATATTTTAACAAATGGTACATGTGATGTTTAGGAGCTGGTACCTCTGGGAACCAGACTAGTGGTATAGAAGACTAAATGTAGGCATCTAACTTGGCAAAGGCTTGGGAGATGTGCTTGTTTCCTCTATAACTTCATATACGTGGCTAGCAAACCCTTTATTGAGATTTAATTCCAATATAAGCTTGGTTTCCAAGTTCTCTCAAAGTCTAAATTCCCATATTCATATATTTTGGCATTAGCCTGAAAGTACCTGACAGTGTAAAATGTGCATATAAATGGCTGTTTATATCTCTCTTTAATGTTTATGGATAATTTCACTTTTGGTTCACTCATACTCTTGGCATGTCCGAATATTGCACTAGGAGGAAGTTTACTTGTGATTTTAAGTAGTATTAATTTCCCTATTAAAATTATTATTGAAGTAACAATCTTGGCCTCTAAAATCTTAACAGAAAATATATTCTATTTTTAGACTGGTAAGTCCACTCCATTTTTCTATTCTTCTATACCTTTTGAGAGGATGTATACTCAGAATCCCTACAGACAATGTTTGAAGTTGCAGTTACTCAACGACACTCAAATATTTCACTTTCCTTAGTAAACTTCCTTTTTATTTCTCACTCAGGTTACTTGTTCTCAGCTCAAGAGCTGTAACATCTTCTCAACAAATGTGCACTAATGGGAAGCTGCAGAGAGCTTTTAAAAATGCTATTAATTTTTTTATATATATTGCAGTGCTTTTATGTTGGAAACCAAAACCATAGCCAACCTCGTTGTTGTTGCTTTTTCGCCCCCCGCAAGAGACTGTTCTAAAATGAGTGTCACAATTCCCCAATACTTCCAGCCACCAGGATAGTACACACAGGGAAGACTGAAAAGGTTTCTTCTTAGTTTAGGTGGAGACTAAATGCAGTTGAAGGACAGCCTGAGCACCTGCTCTGTCCTAAGGTAAAGAATGCAAAAGCTGGCAGTGACTAGTCTTTGCAAGAATTCTTTAGCTGATAAAAAAATAGATGAGAAAAGAGTTAATATTAGGAAGAAAGGTGAGTAACTGTGATGTCTGCTAGTTTTGAGAACGAGAAACTGCTTCTTCAGGAAATGGGAAGTGACAGGCTCTAAACTTAGTATTATCAGAAAGAGCAGTGAAAGATCAGGGTCACAGTTCTCTGTTTCTTAGTTTTTGCAATCAGTGTTTTTTACTGCTGAATTTAAGACTAATGACCACCCAGATCTGCCAATTTCTGGTCACATTTCCAGACTTCTCATTTCAGTATTCCTTCCAGCATTCAGTCAGTCTTCATTCTTAACCTCCAGTCACTGTATTGCCTTTCTACCCTGTGGTTCAAAAAAGCATCCCCTGTTGTATACTTCAATTTTTTTCTTCACATTTTTTGTTTCTCCTCATTCCCTTTTTGACAATATGTCGAGAGCTTGGGTCAAAATTTAAATTTCAATTCAGTATTTTAGTGAATGTCAGTACAGTAAATTTTCTTCAGTTTGAATGTAGAGGATATAACATCTCCACCAAAGTGTGCTCATTTCTGTCACTGCAAATGTTCACTTGTGACATTTGTGAGTGGTAACTCTGCTGTCTGGCAGAGAACAAGCAATGGAAGTTGGTTACTCTTTGCCTGTAGTTTGAGTTGGCTTTTCAGTATCATTTGTCGCACAAACCCATATTTAGAGAGAGCAGAGGATGGAGGAAAATATCATTGCAGGCAAGCTACAGTTTGTGCCAAACCGTGGAGATAGAGAGTGCTGTGCATTAATCTACAGTTTGTGCCCACCTTTATTACCCTGCAGGTGTGTGGAGTGTGTGTCTTGTGCTGATGTGGATGGTCCTCGTTGCAGGCAGACACGACGGAGGCCGGAGGCACCTGCCGTCACTTACGCCACGTACCGAGGCTCTGCAAGGATCAGGCAACTCCTGAGGAACCACTCAGAAACCACTGGAAAAGGGGAGGAGGGTGTTGGGAACAGCAGCGCTTCAACAGCCAAGGAAAATGGGGAAGTCCAGAGAAGACCCTCTCTGGAATCAGGACGCGTGACAGAAGAGAATGGAAGAGATGAGGGTGAAGGTCGCAGAGGTGATGCCCTTTTAAGTCCTGCTGCACTGGGAATGGGAAGCAAACAGCCTGGTGAAGCTCAGCATTGCTTGGGCAGGAGTAAAGAAGTGATAACTGCGAGGGCCACAACTTCATCCACTGGGTCGTGTCATGAGCTCCACTTGAGGCACACAGCTGCTTTAGCTGCAACAGAAGTTAAGAGGACACATTCACTCGATTCATTCTTGTCCTTTGGTAGGAGAAACGGTGAGATCCTAACCAGTTCCACTTCCCAGATGACTCATTCCCTCAAAGTGAGTTCTGCAAATGACTTAATTGGAAAAGAAGATGGACTGCCAGGAGAAACAGGAGCTCTGTCACAGACAAACGAAAATGCCATTTTTAACTTGGATAAGGAAAATAGTTGCAGTAAAGCTGCTAATAAGGAGTCCCCCGAAGAAATACAGGATGATCATTTGCATTCACCCAAGTCAAAAAGTAAGACAGGTAATGGAGAGCTGCAGGTGAGTAAGGGAGAACCTTGCTTTAGTCATCGAGTGGATCATCAGTCGGAGCGAGCACTGGGTGTCCAGGTGCCTCATTTCAGTACCACTACATTTCAGCAGCAGGCAGATCAGCACACTGGTACTGCAAGCAAAGATAGTCATCCAAGAAAAAGTGATCTGCAGAATATTTTGGCAGCTGTAGAAGGAGAGCAAAATCCACAGAACTTTCCTGCTGCTGTTCTTTTACCTTTTAATGAGCAAATATCCACTTCACTTGGCATGGAATCCAGAGGAGGAAAGTGCATGCCCACAGATACTCTAACTGATTCAGTGTCATCTCTTGGCCGTGATGAAGGCAGAGTCATGGGCAGGGAAACTTGTAGGGAACTGAGTGAGTTAGGGAAACCAGTCCCTGTGCAAAATGGCCATGAGTTAATGCACATGGAGAATTCTCGGGATGCTACCACACAGCAGGGTGCTTTGCCTTGTCTAGAAGCTGAGGGTGTGGAAACAATGAAGGTTTTATCTGAGGTTGCAGTGGAAAATGTTGCCGATGTGTCGCCGAGCATATGTGGGTGTCAGAGTGTGAAAACTAACTCCAGTGAGCTGACAGCACCCCTCTCTGTGACTTACAAGTCTCCTTTTGAAACTGGAGGCTGTTGCCTGGCTTCCCTCCATCCTACCTGCAAGCTCAAAAATAAAACCCCTGGGAAAAGAGAAGTCAGTTTAGAAGATGCCAGAGAGACACCTTCTTGTTCTGATCTTGAATCTGAGAAGAGCAAATCCTTTGAGCCTATAGATGTGAGCCTCTCAGAAAACTCTATTCCTGCCCACAACCATGGGCCTGTTTCTCTTGAAACTGTTCAAGACCTTCCTGCCAAGACGGTTGTACTTGCAGAGCATAACACTGCACCTTGTCCTTTCATCACCACAGTCAGTCATACTCCTGCTGCTTCCAAATCTGACAAGACTGGTATGAGTGAGGCTCATCTTGTTACTTCTGAGTGTGGAGGTTGCACCTTAGAACTTGCATCTCATGTTTCCAAGTCACAAGAAAAAAATCTGCCAGTTTATCATTCTGCTTTGAGATCTGAAGGAAGACCTTTGACCAACCATTCTGCTTTCACCTGGGAAAAAGATGCTGTGGACATAATTTCTGACTCTCTGGCTGTTTCTGAAAATAGGTGTATTAATTTTCCTTCCAAGAAGGAAAACAGCAATAAGCCTAGGATATCACCCACGGTACTTGATTCTTCATCTGGCAACCAGGGAAAAATGCTGCCTTCTGCCACTAACTCTGAAAATGGCCAGATTGCTGCTTCTGAACAGAACAGCTTCTTTTTTCCAGCTGCAGAGTCTAGGAGAGTAATCCCTGAGGACAGAATGAAGGAGGGGACACCAAGAACTTTGTGCCCAGCTGGTTCTCTGCAACCTGAGGTTGTTCCAGCTGTGCTTGATAGCTCTGCTGATGGAGTAAATGCAGGGGGTGTTTGCATCCCCAGGCACACGTCACCTACCCTGGGGTCCAGAGAAGCCTCCAACCTTTCTGCATCTGCCTTGGAGGTGTCAGGCATTCCTTGGGGAAAGAGCAACTCTTGCAGTCACAGAGCTGGTGATGGGGCTGACAGCAGTGTCCTGGCAGAGGCAGTGCCATCACCCACCTGTCCTCTGAAGTCTTTGGAAGCAGCACAGGAGTCAGCCTGTTGTGAGCCCGTGTGCAGGAGTGCTGTGGGACAGGAGACTCGTGGTGACTGTGCTGCTGCCTTACCAGGGACCCTCCCTGTGCCAGATGGCCAGGCAGCTGCTGCACCTGCACAGTCACAGGGGATCTGTTCTGGGGGACAACGGGAACGTGCAGATGTGCAGGGACAGGCTACATTCCAAGATGCTACTGTTTTGTTTAAGAAAGCTGAAGAAATTGTGGGTTTGGTTTTACATTTGGCTGCAGAAGAAATAATAGCAAAGCAAACCTTTGGTGCCTGCCAGCCTTGTGGTAGCAAGGATAGCTCAGTAAACAGGGATATTCTGAATTATCAGAAAGCTGGAACTGTACAGCTGGAAGCAGGAGAAATCCAGTCAGCTGTGCAGTCATTAAAAGATTTTAATGAGAGCAGTGGAGGAGGCTCATCTTCATTTACAGGAAATGAAAGAGTGGGTACAAATAATCAAGATGAAAAGATACTCTCTTGCATCCCTGATAAAATTGACCTAGATAGTGCACTGGCATTAAAAGCAAAAGAAACAGTTGAGGAAGTCATTAACTCAGCCATACAAAAACTGGCAGCCAGTCAGTGGCAAGGCACTGAGAGTAAAAGGCCTTCTGGAAAGGTTGAGTCTAAACCTAAGGCTGAAATGCCAGAGACTTTAAATCTGGATATAAAGTTTCCTGCCAGAACACAGGAACCAACAGAGATGAAGGAAACTCAGGGTGGAAGTGCAGACTCTGAAAAGGCAGATTTTTCAGGTCCTCCTTTGCTTCCAAATAGTGTGGCAAATGGCATAGATTGGCCTCAAAGAGATGAAAAGATACCAAATAATGCAATCACTTGTGAAACAAATGGATTTCTTCCCACTGTTAGTTTAGCATGTCCAGAATCAGATCTTATGACACCAGCAGAAGAGAGGCACAATAGAATGGGTTGTGAACATCTGGCTGAAGCAGAGATGTGTGCCAAAGCTGGAGAATCAGCAGTGAGCACAAAATCTGACGGGCCTTTGCATTTTGTGACTGAGGAAATGCTTTTGTTGCTGCAGTTAAAAGGTTCATGTGATAATACAAATAAGCCAGAGTGCACATTACTGCCAGCTGCAAATGTTAGTTTGTCATCATTTGTGCCTGATGGAGAACCTGGTGTCATGCAGAGTGAATCCAGAGATGAAAGCAGTCCTCAGATGTCTCAGGAAAGCAGTGCAGAGGACAGTCCATGTGAGCACTGTGGAGAGGCTACAGAGGTAGTACCTGCACAAGTAAAAGTGACCTTAGAAGATTCAAAGGCAGTGGAGAGTAAAGAGGAACTAGCAGAAGGGGTAAGTAAGAGAGCAGAGGTTAATATTGGGTTAGATGCACAGTTCGTTGTACCTGAATTGTCTGTTCCTGGAGAGGACAGTGAAGGAAAACAGTGCTTCAACACAGTGTTTGCCCAAAATAGTGCAAATCTAAAGCAAGCAAAAGTGAAGGATCAAAGCATGAAGAGAAATGATCAGCTTGGAAAAAATAGTCTGGGCCACAGTGGTGACGTGAAGGAATCAACAGAGCTTCTGGCCTCTTCTCCACTAATTGAACAGCTGGAAAACAGTTCTTTTACCATCATTTATGAAGGTGCTCTTCAGACTGAGAACAAATCCGTCTCAACTCATGATCTCCACGCGGGATCTCCTCCGTGTCCTGGTTTGCCCTCAGATAAGACGGCTCATCTAACGTGTGACAGAGCAGAGCATGAGCACCAGCCAGCCTGTGTGTGTGGGCAGGACCGCAGGCTCGCTGAAGCAGCAGACGGCCGTGGCTCGGAGTCGTTCCTGAGCGTGGAGGCCAAGCGCTACAGAGTGTACCCTTTCTCTCTGTCCCCCATCTACGAAGATGACAGCTCCCAGGAAGACCTGCTTTCCACGGATGTGTCCCCGGAAAGCCATCCTGGTGGAGTGTCCAAAGACAGTTCTGGTCATGCTTCGGTGCTTTCTCTTCTCCAGTCAGTGTCTGAACGCTTACAGTTCACTGCTCGGTTCAGCGAGGAGGAGGGGGAAGAGGAAGAATCATCATACGAGGAAAATGTGCTTGATGTTGAGAAAGAAGATGAGTGCCTTTCCAGCCAGTGGAAAGGGAATTTAAAAACAGCCCTTCAACTGAATGATCAGAATAGACCTTTGCTCCCTGAACAACCATTTCTTCCTTCAAAAGAACGACCTGACTCACAGGAGCAACCAGAACTGTTTCCAGATGTGGCTTCTCCTACTCACACACCTCATAAATCAGTTCCAGAGAAAGCTGATGCTGCCCTAACACATCCCCCTACGAGTGTGTTCTACCAGTACCTGAAATCTGCCAGCAGTTCCTCTTCTGAGAAGGGGGCCAGGTTTGGAAGCATTCTCCAGGATATGCTGCAGCCAAAGATCCACTGGTCTCAGGACAACACCGTGCCAAAACTGGGAGAATTGTCAGCGGTAAGATGTCATGTCACATAACATTTATAGTCAAAGTGATTAACCCAGATTCAGAGTTGCTGTCTCCCTATTCTCCTTGCTCCCTTTTAATTAAGATTAATTCTTTTATCATGAAAGTAATCAAAGTAATTCTGTTGTCCAAAGTAATTAGGCCCATTTCATAGTTCTAAAAAAAAAAAAAAGTCTTCTGATAATATAATTTTAAAAATGTAATGTTCTTCATTCAGTACATGAAAGTGACTTAACTGTAAAGCAGAATATGTGAATGGAAAATATAATAAGAAAATATGCATAATAGCAAGTTTCTATAATAGCTTAAGACAGACTTGTCTACGTTAAGAGCATTTCAACCTAAAAGTAATGAAATTGCCTTTTGTATGAAAATTGTTCTTTTATTTCTGTCACTTCCAAGATTAATAGGGCTGTCTTGTCCAAAAAAGATACAAATGCCTGCTTGCTGGGCTGTTTGATTGTTTCATCACAGTGTCTTCTACAAATTATGGCTCAGTTAGCAAGTAAGTCATGCAACTCCTTCCATAGATTAACATTTCTCATTTAGTTGATTTAAAGCACTGGCAAATGAGGGTATGGAAACAGTTCTTCCAATATTTAGAAACTGCACGTGCCACACAGACCAAATGTACAAGTGAAGAAGTCTTTCCATGATGTTGGGAATACTTCAGTCTGTGTTGGAGCTGTCTTCTGGTTTTTCCACTGTTAAGAAATGCAGTTAGTTGTTTGCTGGGAAGGGTGGTATATCTGTAAAGGTATAAAAAAAACTTCCAGAATAGTTCTTCCTTTCTAGCACATGCCACTTTCTGCTGATTGATTCTGTTACACTTTTGACACCAGCTCTGAATGGCAGTGAAACAAATCTCGGTTGTATCTACCAATGACATGTGTAGGTAGTTTCAATAGTTATTTACCGTATCTGTTTAATTTCAGAACCTCATTGAAAGGACAAGTCTCAAATACAATCCAAGACCAGGAAAGGTAAGCAGAATTCATTACATAAATCAGTAAGATACATGGAATAATTTGTTATGCCAAGATTTTTGAATGCAAAGCATCTGAAGTTATTAGTCTATTTTTATGTATTTTTGTGCATTACTTGCCTATGTCTGGACATGCTGATAATGAGAACATGTTATTAAAAATTCTGCCATTTGTAATTTTACTGTTTTTCTCAGCAGTTGTTATTTTCATTCGGTAGAGTGTTTCATAAAAGAAGAAAATGTGCAGCCTCTCAGCTGAGTGGGCACAAATTACAAGCAAAAGGAAACTGTCAGTACTTTGTGTTAAAATGGGCCCTCATTTCATTGTATATTGTTTCAGATTATTATTTATGACACTTGTGGCAGCAAAAGTAAACAAGAAGTTCACTCTGATGTGCTAGATACCTCATCGTGGATCCTTCCCATTGGAACATTACTTAGGATAATTAGAGGATGGTAAGAAATCCAGGTCATACTTAAATAGAACCTTTCCAAAAGACTGCACACGCATTTCTCTTGTATTAGTATTTCTTTCATTTATGACACACGTCTGATCTGCAAGTGTCTTTTTCTTTCTTTATAATTAGACTGATACCAATGAAAAGAGCATGAAACAAGGCTTCAAATGCTGCAGTAATTTAAAAAAATATTGTTTCTCTTGGGTGCTAGCTTCAAACAGGAAGTTTCTAATAGAGCGTCAAATAAGTTTAAAGTTCTTGCCTGAAGTGCTGAGGCAGTACAGCCATAATCATGAACAGAAGCATGTATGCCAAAAGAATGGTGTTTTTTACAGTCCAGTTTCATTGCTCAGTAGCTGCTGCAAAAAGACCATGAAATGAGCATTCTCAGCTGCTGGTTTTAATGTAGCATTTAGAGGAATGTGGATGCAGAGGGGTATGTACAAGTACCTTGAAGTTTGCCAGCGTTCCTCGGTTTGCTTTGGGAAGCTGGGCCTGGATCCCTGCAGTTGTTGCACTGGAATTTATTGTTGATGCTTACAGTGAATGTTTCTGGCTGTCAGCCGTGGCAACAATGCATGGCACATCTCTGCAGTTCTGAGGCAGCCTTGTGTGGTTCTGCATAAATTTCTTTCACATCCTAAGAAATGCTGGATGCCATTGTTGGTATGTTTTATGCCTTGCACAGTATCTGCCTGAACAGGATGTGTTTTGATGTGACAGTATTTGGTCTGGTAAAATAATGCTGCTTATTCACATTGTGGTTTAGCTGTATTTTCATACAGTTAATAATTTAAGTTATTTTAGACTACATCCTGCAGCATAAGAAAGACATGATAGTTGCCTTGGTAAGAAGAGCTTATTATAGGGCTTTCCATCAGATGTGCTCTGTAAGGACAGTCTTACCTAACAGCAACAACTCAGCTCATGATACCGCTTTTGCAGCTGGATTTTTTATGAGAAACCAAAGTTCCAGGGTCGCAAATATGTACTCGAAGAAGGAGAGGCTGTGCTGGATCACCTTTGGGATCTCCCGGGTGTGAAACATCATCGAAGAAACCTCACAGTTGGTTCCATCAAACATGTAACAAAGGTACAGACTTTCTTAATAACATACTGGCATGCACCAGTGATTTGTTGGGAATAGTGGTGTGTTACTAACAATGGACAATGTGTGTGTCGTGTTTCTGACTTAATTCAGATTTCCTGTGAATCAATTTTTCACCTTCAAGGTAAATTCTAGGGCTTTTGCAGTGCTAAATTTCCCTTTCTTCCTGAGTTAATGAGCAGGCTGATACTCCACTCCTTTTAGATGTTTACCTGTCCAGTTATTTGAAATTAAATGGAATCAATATTTTTCAAGGAAGATTTGTGTTAAGCTTAATCTGTCTACTTATGTACTTATATTTGTATGGCTTCTGTTTCACAAGTTAGTGGTTGGGTTTCCAATCCCGTTTGTACATCATAGCCTCAAAAAATTAACCCTCTACAGCTTTGTGCCATCTGTAGGGTTTCCATGAGAACAAGGGGTACACCTACAGCATGTGGCTCTGCCTACAGCCAGAAGTTTGAAAGGCTTTCTGTTGAAAAGATAAGGATCAAATGTCTGAAACCAAATATAATGCATCCATTGTTATTCAGTGAATGAGGAATATATTTACCACATCTCGTGACTTAAGAAGACTTAGTGCTCTCGTTGTTTTGTGTAACATTCCAGTTATTCACGGGGCAGTGGCCATTACTGTGAGTGAATTATCATTTGTATCACAATGTGAAAGGTTTTCAGTAAAGTGGTTTCTCTGTTCTCTGCTAGAATAGAGCTCATTCTGAAATTTATAACCTTTTTGTCATGAGTACAGGAGCATAATGTCATAACAATTAGAAATACTTTTCTATTCTCTTAAAACACTAAACAATAATTCAAAAGAAGCTGGCTGAAGGCAAGAATAATGTAGTTAACATTTATTTGAGTTAAACAAATTAAAAACCTTTGACCAACATGTAACAGGAAGGCAACTAAATAAATAAAGGTATTCCACAATAACATGTGCAACTGTGGTCTGAATTCAAGGGAAGCTGGATGTGTCTTGTTGGGTATGAAAGAAAGGAAAGATGTTGTGTTTAGCTTCATAGTGTTTGATAAAAATCTTTGTAGTGCAGCTAAATAGGTCTGACCTTTGTTCTTCTTCCAGTATGTGGTTCATTTACATGGAGCACAGATGGAAAGCTTTGTTACAGTACACTAGTTCAGTAATCAACACTTTCCCCGTGTAAGTGAAAGCTCTGGCAGGTGTGGTTGGTGAGGAGGGCTTTGCTGCTGGTCCATAGGGCTGAGCCAGGTTTTGTCCTCTAAACCTTGAGTTCTGAAAGCAGCCCTCTGCTTTACAGGTTGTGGAAGTACTTTTAGAAGGTGCTTTGCCCAAGTGCTACCTTATTTATATATGTTTTTTTAAAAGAAATATGGTCATTGCTTTCATTTGACAGATGGCTGTTTCTCCTTGAGGCAGCTCTTGTGTGTGATCTTCAGGATCACTTGTTTTGTGTTGTTCTCCTTGGCATAATCTGGGTAGCAAAGCGGCTTTTCCCCTGACTAGTTTGGTCATCCTGGCCCAGCGTCCAGGTTGTCTGGATTGTCTCCTAGTTCCTCAAGTGGCTTTTTATGGTGCTTGTTTAGTGGCTGCTTGAGTTATCAGATTTGAACATTGGCTGAATATTTGAGAAGAAAATGGCATACCCAAAAGAGGAAAACAGTTTTTTACTAAAGAAGATGTAAGAGGTACATTTAACATTATTTTTAATTATTTTTTACTAGCAGATTGGCTGAAAAACAGTGTGCCAGTGGCTTTGTGCTCTTGATTTGGCTTCAGGCCTCCTCGAAAGCAAAGATTCTGTTAGCTTTGTGGTCAGCTAGTGGCCTGATAACTGTGGATAAGCATTAGGTGTATCCGTGTGTATTCAGCTTAAAGGAACTTGTGGAGAGGAGATTCCAAAGAAACAGATGGTGCAACCAGTAAAGTGAAGACCTACCTGAAGTAATGTGGAGACTGAATTCCACCAAGGCAAGCCAACATGAGCCTAGGCCAGCAGAGGCTGCCTGGACACACAGGGTTCAGTGCAGCTCCTGCAGCACAGACTATTTAGCTGAGTCCCTTCTCTGGCCTGCTGCAAATCCATACACTGCCCTTATGCAGTTGGAGGGCTTTCCCCATCTATTTATGGAAGCCCAGAGGAGGATACCACATGTTATGTTCCCAAAAATGAGCTAAGAAATGTGCCTGACATCTCAGTTCTGGAACAATCTTGTCAGGCACTATTTTACAAGGTGACAAGAGCACTCTGTAATCACTGCCTGCAAGGTGGTTGGGCAGGGAATAACTGGGTTCCTTAAGCAAAGCTCTTTGTAATGGGTTTGTTCCCAGTGTAACATGAAGGGTGTGTGTTTCTTTTGTTTGTGTGGTCTGCCAAGTGAAAAGAAGTCAATAATTAAGCAGGGACTACTTTGTCAGATGCCATAGGAAAACACCCAGTAGCTTCAGATGTCTTATTTGCTAGTTGGTGTTTACAGGACAGTAATCATTAATTTCTTTAATATTATTTTATTTTGCTGCCAGTCCTGTTGAATCCTGTAGTTTGGTTTGGTGGTGATGATAGGTGGTAGCAGGAATGTTACAGAGCTGGAGCACTGGGAGCAAGAATTATGAATGGATTAAAAAGCCTGGAGGACCAACGGAGAGTAATATTTAAAAAATAAACATCTGCAGAATCTGGTATGTCCTAGGGACAAACCAGAGTAACATGTGTGTCTAGACTGTATTAAAAAGTAATCATGTGAATACTGTAACTAATTAGGCCTGGTTTTCAACAGCCCCTTCTCTGATCCTTGTTTTGGCATTTTGCTGAAGAAGCCAGGCCAGAGTCATCCTTTGTCCCGCTGTTGACATAAAAAACCACCCCAACTGAATAGGCTGTTTTGATCACTTTGGTCGGCCCAGCTTAGAGGTCCAAGGAGGACACCTGACAGGGCTGGATTTATTTGTCCTGCTTGTGCTGTTAGGGCTGTGATCCTGGATCCAGAAGGGGAATAAACAGCCAAACCCACCTGGAGGGAGTTGAAGGCTCCAGGTCTGTCACTCCTGGCAAAGCTCTTAGTTGGACTAGAAGAAAGTCATAGATGCCACCAAAGCGTCATTTTTTTTATGCTGAGGTCTTAAGGATGGTCTTAACCCTGTTCAAAAGAAGTTTTCACCACGTTACTCTATTGGAAGTGTCTTCTGTGAGCTGCCTGAGTATTCCCTCTGCTTTTGTGAGTATCTCAGCTCCCTAAAGACCTTGAGGGAAGCAGGGACACTCCAGGATGATTATGTGGAGGTAGGAGAATACCAGAGAATAAAGGCAGGCAGAGTAGAATGCCTGGAGGCTGTGACCTACCTAGACATTTGCTGATTGTGTATTATCACTGGCAATGAACTGTTTGTTGTGCTTTTTCTTCACTTTTCTGCCTGGTGTGTCAGTAGGACGGTCAACGACATGAGTTTTGGCTGCTTGTGATGGGGCAGGCATGGCTTGGGGGGTGGGTATATGGGGGAAACTTCCCAGTTTGGAATCTGGCCTGAAACATTGCGGTGGAAGTTTTGCATGACAATGGTTTTGTATGTGGGTGTCTCATTTCAAAATCTTGATGCCTTGCAGATGAAAGGGCTTTGGACTGAAGGATCTGGTTCTCAACCTGAATGCTATCATAGTTGTGTGGTTTTCATTTGGTTTCTGAAGATGGTGGCTTTATTAGGATTGTTAGAGAAGCTTCTGAAAGTAATGATGCCTGTTAAATCTGCTTGGGCAAATCCAAACATGCTAGGACAAATATTTACCGAGCTAAAGTTTGCATGCTTGAATTGTAGAAACTAATGGCACAGCATACATCTGCAAAGACATCATGTTCATCTCACACAGTGATCATAAATGTTACCATCTTCTGCAGTCTCTGCATTAATAGAGGTAAATTGAACACAGTATTTAAGGCAAAATGTGAATTTGTGACTTCGAAAAAGCGTGCTTAGAAAATACGATGTGCATCTTGCTCACACATGTTACTGCCTTTAAAAATAGATATTTAAATGGGTTTTGGTGAAGGCCTCAGTTTACTGTGTGACACTTCATGAAAGAAGTTTGTGGACTTAATCTAGTACACATGAAAGTACCATCACAGTGAATAGAGGGTTTTTTTATGGCTGTCAAAATCTGGCTGGAGGGAGATGGTGATAAATAGGAGAGATGATGTAATTATGAGTACTTGTGCCTTACTTACCCTGCTGCGTTTGTCATCTCTTGAGCTGGAGCCTCAAGAGCTTCAGAGTCGGGAGAACAGACTTGAAAAGAGAACACAGACTGGCTTTTTCCAGTCTTAAATGAAAAACCAAAACAAAAGCCTCCTACTGAATTAAAATTAAACATACTCCATCTCATATTCTGTCTGAGCCTGCAGGCAGAGACTTTATTTTGCTTCGTCTCGCCTTGTAGGTGCTTTGTTTCAGAATTTATCTGAAACCATTAGGAGTCTAGCATCTTTATTTGTTGAATTCTTACAGGTGCAACTTCTGATTTTTCTCTGTTAAGGCTTTATTGTTGGATTTACAGATTTCAGCCTTATCAAGGATGAGGCGTTAGTGGGGAATAAACCACGGACTTCAAATATTTCTCAAGTGTGGTTTTTAGTAAGATACATATACATGTGAAAATTATGGGGAGATTATTCTTCTTTTAAACTCACTTAGAGCTGAGTTCTTCAGCACTTTGCCATAAAGTAGCATAGTACTAGAAAGTATTTTTTCCTAGTTTTTCTAGATTTGCTCATCTGAACATCAAAATTCTGCTATTGCAGTTTTTGCCCTAAAAACAAATAGTGTACATTGTTTGCAAGCTACAATACAGAGGAAACGTGACTGTGCGTGAGGGAGAGCTGGCAAAAGCAGTGAGCTGTGCTACTCCAGGTCTCATGAGGAAAGAGAAATAATACCCTGAAGTCCATCTATTATAGTTGCCCCACTTATTGCTGACAGTTGAATAGCTACTGAAACACACTAACCAGGAGGCACTTTACTGCCCAGAACCTGTGTGAGAAAGGAGAGCTTGCAGGTGCTGCCATGAGATGAGGTGCTGTGACTTTGGCTGCTTCCATGCCCTGGTGCTGGGTGCTTGTGTGTCTTTACCCTTTGGGTGTGGCAGAAGCCCCAGGCCATGCCATGCTGTGACCCTCCTGGGTCCTCACATCCAGTGGCAGGTGATCCTCTGAGGGAGACAGCCCCTCAGCCCTCTTCTCTAGTGCAGGGAGCATCTTGCTCCAGCCACATTGAGGACTTTGGGGATCTCTTTATGCCACCCAAGCTCTTTGGCCTAATGCATATGGGTCAGGAGGACAAGAGGAAGGTGCTGTGTAGTTCTCACTGAGAAGTGAAGTTCTCCAGCCACAGCTGAGAGCACCTTAGCCTGTGATAGGAAGGCTGCTCTATAAAGCCCTGCTGACCGAGGGGCTTACAGGAGACCCTCGTTGGTCCAGGGTGTGTTTGAGTGCTGGGCAAGAAACACTGGCAATGCATTTTATATAAATACTACAAAAAATGGGGGTGGTTCAATAAAATTCCTGCAAATCTTAGAGAAGATCATGTGTTCAGCAGGTTGTTCTCCAGCATGGGATCTATTAGTAGTAAACCTTCAGTGTTGTAATGGAGTTGTTGTAGTAACAGGAAAATTGCTAAAATGTCTACTTAATAAAAGAGATGTTTTGTAAAACTGATCTTTTTCTTTCTTCGTCTAAAATGCTGTAGATTTATTTGTACCATAGCTGGATTCATTACAGGACTTAATTATCATGGAGGGAGGGAGGTGGGAGTGCAGTAGACATTTCTGGAAAGTTTTAGCTGTGTGTGAATCATATGTATCTCTGTGTGTGTGTGTGTGTTATGGAAGCACTGTCTTCTAAAAAAGGCAAGTCAGTATTATAATACTGTCAGATCCTTTACCTGGAGAGCATTTAAACTGATCTTTTTGAAAGTAGCCTGACAGGCATAAAGGCACAGTTCTTTGAAAGTTAGTGGGAGATGCAAATTACCCTCCCTTAGCTTTTCTAAAAATCGAGACTCCATTTTTAAAAAGCTAAACCCCTTCCTTCCTGTAAAACCTGGAGTTATGTTGGAAGGGTGAGAAGAAAATCAGGGAGCATGACCAGCCCTTCAGGGGCATACTGTGCAAGTGGATAATCCTTCCCCTTCGCTTTGTTTCCACAGGACTGTGGCATTCCAGAGGTGGAGTTTTGCCTGGCAGCTGGTAGCACAGAGGGACTTCCTATCTGCATACAGGGTGCCATTCCCAATTTGGAAGAACTGGATGTTGAGAAAAACCCTTACATAAGAGTCAGATCAGGAGTGTGAGTACTGAACCTTTCTAATGGCATTTTGCCAGCAGGGAGAGGAGTAACATGATGGGATGAAAGTCAGTCAGCAGCATGAGCAGCATTTTGAGGGGGGGGCGTTGCTACAAATCAGCTAACATACAGCAGATGCTCCCAGCTCTACCCTTCAGCATTGTGGGCTCCTAGTAGAGGAACCAAATTTCTGAAGGCATTTTTCCTAGTTGCTGGCAGGAATTGTCTGTAATTCAATTTTTGAGCAGCTTTCTAAATAGAAGCAGCAGCTCAGCTATAATTAGCTTTTAGTTCACTGGAGACTCCCTAGTCACCCACCCTGTTATAACACTGGGGCTGAATACCAGAAAATGAGTATTGCATCATGCAAGCATTTCTCAAGCTGCAGCCATATCCTGACATTCTGGAGGGTGGTGATGCAACATGACAGAAGCCCAGCACTTCCTGTGTTGAGCAGAATAGGCTGTTTCCTGGGTAAGTGGACAAACTTCACAGTACCTGAAATTTGGGGGTTCTGTGTCTCCCCTCATAAATCCTTGATGACATGAGCTGTTCTATTAAAGGAATCTCATGTTTGCCTTCCCACGTGAACCAAGTCCTCCTTCCGACAATCTTAGAGTACATCTGTGGGGCTTGAGGTGGTAAAGGAATTAAAAGCAAGGATCTTGTTTTGGTTTTGATAGGACTTGGTGTAACTTTCAACTGCTTATGGTCTCTGCAGTTTTAAGGAAATCACTCTTGAGTGTCTCAGTGCCTCTTCCTCCATTCCTTACTTTGTGTGCTGACCCTGTGTCCAGCTTCTACATTCATCTTTCTTTTTGATTTAAAGCAATCTGAAGGAGTCTCAGCATTTTTAATGTTCATGTCAAAGTTACAATAGCTTTCCAAAGGTGTGTTGAAAATCATTGTAATTTAATAATTTCCACTGAAAAAAAAATGCAGTGGGATTGATGTTACAAGCCTCTTAGTTCCCAAAGTGGAAATCCTGGGTAAAAATCAAATGTCTCATCCTTACTACTGACCTTTTTATTTATATACTCATAGTGTACCAAAATGGTTTTTTAAATGAGTGAACAAATTGATAATTTTCTTCTCTTTCATTTATATTTAGCTTGGACTGAGAGAGGAGCTGAGGTCTTCTCAGCAGTGATGTTGCCAGTGTATTTAACTATAGCTTTGTTTTGATCTGCTGCCAGTATCTACATGATTATCTAGCTCTTATGAGTACAAAAAGGAAAATAATTCTAATAAGATCTTTGTACTGTAATTAATGTGATTAATGAGTCATTTATCCTGGCTGTTATAGATGGCTTGCTTACTCAGACTTTAATTACAAGGGAGAGATGACAGTTTTGGAAGAGTGTGATTCGCCATCTGAAATTCTTTCAGCAGATGTCAAATCCCTGCGCCCCCTAAAAATGGTGAGGACTTCACAATTCCCTGAGAAGTGTGTGACTTCCCTGCTCTTATTGTTGCTTCCCCAGTGGTTTTGACCTGAATATAACTTGGGTTCTAATGTTCTTTTCTTACGGGATTGGAAGACCAGAAAGGAGTTTATTACCCAGTAATGTTCTCTGACCACACACTGCACAAAAGTCTTGGGAGGTGCAGCTGATTTTTGTGTTGATAGACGCCATGTAGATCTACAGATGATAGAATGTGAAAGGGTATAACACACAATTCCAATGAATGCATAGCAAGCCTACAGAGAGAAAGTTTAAAAGCCATAAAGAAATAAGACCTAATAGCTGTCTCTGTAGTCACTCAGGGGAGGTGGGTGTCTTACTCTGTCCCAGAATGTCATTTGCTAGAATTTCCAGAGTAGATGGATTTGTTGTATTTGCTCCTTGACCACAGACATGAATGTGTCAGCTCATGTTTTCTCTCTCTTCTGGTGTTTATAATTTCTTAGAGCTCCACAGGCTGTGGATAAGAAACTCAGACAACAAAGCTTTAATAGCTAATTTTAAATATTGATCAATATAAATGAGTTTAAAAACACACAGTAATTTTTTTCTTTTTTATTGCTAAAAGACAAGGAAGGAATATTTTTAGATTGCTTGCACCCTTACAGGCTTGTCAATGCACTGATTTGTCTGTAGGTCAGGTTTAAAGTGCCCCTGCCCTTCTGAAATATCAGAGTATTTAAAATAGTGTTTGATGTGGCCAACACTGAAAATAGTGAATACAATTGCAGAGACTTCATGCTCTGATAATACAGTAAAATACGTGTCAAGGTGTAACTTCAAGTTTCATATAAATACCCATTTTCCTCCCCATCTCTTTTCAGGGTGGACTAAAGGTGCAAATGCCAATGAATGTCAAGGTAAGCACTGAGGACACTGCGAATAAAATACCAGCACTTTAGAAATACAAAACCTTTATTAAAGCTGTTTTCTTGGGTATGTGATGTTTGGTTAAGTATTCAGTGTTTGCTGCTGAAATAAAATTCACTGATGCTGTCAAGGTCACTTGGTGTTTCATGAGTTGTAAAAGCAGTAGTTTGTTTTTCACATGTTAGGAGAATGTTAATTTGCTATAGAAGAATTGTAAAGTTCTTACAAAATAAAATTAGTTTTTGTGACTTGACACATTAGTCACTGGGAAGTTAAAGGGATCAGGAGAGGTTTTCCCATTTTACATACTGAGTTTAAAAAGAAATGAGGGGGAAGGGAGGAAGGGTGCAGGAATTCTTTCCTTTACCCTGTCCCAGTAGGATTGTGAGACCATGATGCTTTTGTGATCTGAGGAGCAGAAAGCTAATCCAGAGTTATTGCTTGTCTCCCCTTTTTTTTCTGCTTATCCACAAAAATGCTCTTACTTTAAGTCATTTTTAATTATACAAATACACAAATGCACAACTTGGGAGTTTTTCTAATAAATACTGCAACAAGTATTAAAACTGTTAATAGCTGATTTATGGGACTGGGCACATGAGGAACCTGAAGGGAGTCACTGAAATAACTTCAAGGAAAGATCACTAGTTTACTTTTGAAGGATTAAGCTCGGGATGTCTACCTGTGCCCAGGTGGGACTCTCTGCAGGTTAATATTCCTTGTCCAGGATAAAAACCATAGTCATGCAGCTGGAGAGTACATTTATGTATACAGAGCTGCGTGAATAAGGATCCCATTGTGCAAATGTTTGCAAATAGCCTGACAAGCCTAATCCAAGTAGGGTCTCAAGCTTTCAGGGAGCTCAGGAATTAAAAGGGCTGGGGAATACAGCCCTGAATTTTCTCCATAGTGATGGTTTGTTGGAGGGAGGAAACGGAGTTCTTCCATGTGCTGTAGCAGTACATAAACACAGACTTCGAATCTCTGTTCAGAGCCTGTTCAGGTCATTGTCCAACATCATGTTTTCTAGGTAATAATCTATGAGAAAACCCACTTTGGAGGATGGTCCAAAGAGTTTTCAGAAAATGTCACTTCTGTGCCAGCCCTGTTTGCTAGTGAAGAGGAGTTCCAGGAAATTGGATCAATTCGTGTCATTGGGGGAGTGTAAGTAGATTTCACTTGTACATTTATTTATTGTAAAGTAGGAAAGCCTCAATAATTGCTTAGGAGTGCTAACTAAGTAGTGGTTGGAATTTTTCACAGGTAGGCTTTGAAAAGAAAGGAGTATTTATTTCTTTTGTCAATTATCAGCCTTGGATAAAACTGCCTCTACAGATGGCTTCACCCAGGCACAGGGTTACAGGGTACAAATCATAGACAGGGAGCTGGAGAGTACATTTATGTATACAGAGTTGTGTGAATAAGCAGCCCCCTGTGGAAATGTCTGCAAATAGCCTGACAAGCTCATGTAAATCCAAATAGGGTCTCCAGCTTTCAGGGCGCTCAGGAATTGGAAGGGAATTTGGGATGATAAAGCTAAATGTGTGAGAGGTGTGAAGTGTTTACCGTTTGGATGTCAATAAAATAGGCCGTTTTGTTCCTTAATGGGAAGCATTCACACAGAGCTTTATTCATATTGCTTTATACTTCTTTTTACTTACACACTCTACCTAATTTTCTGAAATGACCCTGGGTAGGTGTAGTTAGTCTTCAGTTTGGCATTTTTATATCTCTAAAACCTATAAAGTGCTTTTTGTCTTAATGGTTTTCCTCTGCCACCTATTGCATGTTACCTGAATTAATAATTACTATTATTTTCGTTCACTGAGGCTTTGGATTGATTTTGTGCAGTCCTGTCCCTCTTGGTGTCCTGGACACACAGGGCTGTGTAACACAATCCTCAGACCTCCTTCTTCTGCCGAAGACCTTAGTAATGAAACTGTTTGCAGAAAATTTTGGGTTTATTTCTTAGGGGATTTCCATGTTACTATTTCAGTATAAAGACTGGATAACACACATCCTTTCAGGCTGCCGTCACAATCTTATGAACACTGAATAAAAAACAAATTTAGTTGTACTGCTCAAATAATCTTTTCATAAATACATTGTGTATTCACTATCTGGGAAACCTCAAACTACTAAAAACCATTATTCTGTCTGTTGTGGTGCTTTTTATTTTTAGTACTGCGGGAACCTAAACAGCTGAATTAATGTAAACCAAATGGCACTGAAAGTAAAGCTGTCCCTGCCTGCCAAATTTCAATGCCAGCAGGATTTGTACAGCAGGCCTAATATTACAAGGGAGCTTTAATGGAAGAAATGCTTACAAGAAAGGAGGGGGAAGCACTTTTTCGAATTAAGATCCAATAGAGATTTCAAAATTGATACGAAAACACCTTCTAATTGAGCTTTATCTATTTGTTAAAAATAATTTTAAAAGTTTTATTCTTTTTGTGGTAAAACATATTCCACATGCAATATGTTTTAATATTCAGTTTGCTTGTCTGTTTATTTGTGTGTGGTTTTAGATTAGGCCAGGAAACAATATAAGGAGGCAGAAATGTGTTAATTTTGCCACCAGCTCCAGCAAGGGTAGAAACTCATCATGTATTAATACACTGAAGATAACACTCCTGTTTCTTTTGTCATTGACAACTGGTCAATGGTAGTGGAATGTTCTGGCAACCAAATGCTTATTAGTCTCTGTAGTAGCCAGTACTGGTGTTGGGAATCTGGGTGACACGGAGAGGTGTTCCATAAATAACCTCTTGTTGGGCAGAGAATCACATGGTGGGATTTTGAGCCACAAAGAACACCTCATGGGTGCCTGGTGTGATGTCAGACAAGTGTTGCTTTGTTCACTGGCTGAGTTTGTGATACACATTTTGGTGTTCTTTGGATGTTCTCACCCTTTCACTTGTCCTGGCACGTGGTTTGTGCAGTTGTGTTGCTTTTACTTACTTGTCTTTCCTTTGCTGTGTGGTTGCCACAGATGGGTTGCCTATGACAAGGAGCGCTACAAAGGCCACCAGTACTTGCTGGAGGAGGGAGATTATGAAGACAGACACTCCTGGGGGGCAGCTGACAGTGTCCTCCTGTCTTTCCGCTTCCTTCAGGCTGTAAGTACTTACATGGATTTCACACAAGTTATGCACAGTTCTGTCCATAAAGAGGAAGGTTATTCTTTCTATATGGTCCAGCTGTCTTGGGCTTAGGCATTCCATCTTTTGCCCGTGCTCATTCTCATTCTTTTCCTACTGGCTGAAATTTAGGCTGCACTGCACACGTTGAAAAGCAGGAGCAGGTTCTGAATAATCTTTGTAAAGTTCACACAGAGAAGTACATCATGCAGGATTCCTTGTCTACCTGCCAGATTTTCCAAGTGCCTCCCCTCTGCACTTCAAGCTGTTTGAATCTCTGGGACAGAGTTTGTTTAAGAGCGTAACGTGCATTAAGTGTACAGTGTGGTTCTTTATTAAAATAAAAATAGCTTTTCAAGGCAGCAGCTGTTACGAGCCTTAAAACAGCATTACCCTCTGTCTCTGTTGATTTTTCTGCCAGAAAATTTTGGCAGCAAAAATAATCATGGTAAAAAAAAATCCCTGCTGCTAAAATGGGTTTAGTGGAGGCAAAGATGAAACAATAATAAAAACTATCTGGAAGAGTCCAGTACTGGAAGCAAAGTTAGGCTTTTTAGTGATGGGGAAATATGGGATTAGAATTTCTTTATCATTTCCTTTGGCTTGGTTGGTTTGGGGTTATTTTTGTTTGTTTGAGGGTTTGAAGATTTTTTTTTTTAACTATAATGGGAACTCTGTGAATTTTAAATGCAATTGCTAAGAGTGACTCCTTTTGAGACTTAGATTGTTCACTCTGCAATTACTCAGTTCTGTATGCTCAGATTGCTCATGTTCTCATCTGAGGAGATGTGATATTCCTGAGCCAGGAATTTTGTGCAGATGGAAAACAGGCATTTAGAGCAAACTCACTGTCTCAACAGTCATTATCTTTTCTAAAAAATAAAAAGTTGAAGTGAAACCAAGAAGGCCATACTTAAATTCCTATTTGCAGTTTTCATTTTTATAAAAGGCACCTAGAAAAAGCTGTATTTATCATCAGAATCTATCGTGTAACTTAAGGATAGGAGAATAAACTGAACTGAATTAAAATACCCTTCTCTACATAATTTATTTTCAAGTTTCTGAGAAAAAGAACAGGCAGGAAGTTTCTTCACATTCCTCATTTTGAATGTGCAGAATCCTGTTCAATTACTGACTGATCTTAGTTTCATTCTACTTTCCAGCTATACATAGGATACTTGAGCAACTTAAATTGATCTTTTTAGATCATCCTCTTGGTGAAGGACATAAATACAGGTTTAGAATTGTGTGAGTGGCTGGTAAGAATGGCCCTCCACACAAATGTATGCCTTTAATTTGGCTCACACCTAGGACAGTCAGAAGACTCCAGTCATTAACATTTTAAAAACATTTATCATTCACAGTCGTAAATCAACATAAATCATTCAAACTGGCATATAAATGTGTCAATATTTAATAAAAGTGTAAGAAATAATTTTCCTCAGACTGTAGCATAACTAAAGGCAGTGAGCTGCTTGCCAATGAGATGACTAAAGGCACTGGCATTCTGTTGTTTGACTTGACCGGCAGATTGCCTGCTTCTCTCTGATGTGCAACACGCAGGTCGGTGTTCAGGCTTGCCATATGCTCCCTTCCTGACTCTGTATGTGATATTTAAGGTCAGGATTTAAAAAAATATTTTAGTGCTAAACTCTTGTTTTCAAGGGCACCTGGGCAAAAATCCAAAACTGTGTGCTTGAGGCCTCTCCCTGCACAGGGGATGTACAAGATGATCTCCATAACCTCAGGAATTCCCCCAGGAGAGACATGATAAAGGTTGCAATGGGGATGTTCCTGCATGTCAGATCTTTGCTGCTCTTCCCTAGAGATTCTGGTTTAGTCCAACGAACCCTCTGCAGAAGATTTAGGATTCTGAGAAATGGCCACACATGATTTGCAAGTCAGTTTATATAGGGCGTGTTCTTGATACACACCCCCTGCTGTTGTCTTGTGTAGTGCCAGTTCAGCCAGACTTGTACTTTTCCTGCTGGGGCATCACACCAGGTGACCTTGTTGGCTGTGGGGTCAGCTCAGCCTGGCTCACAGGGCTCCAGGCTGCAGCCAATGAGCCCCGTGTACCTGAGACAGCTGCAGGCAGGGTGGGATCAGATGTCCTGGTGCTCTGCTCACAGCTGATGTCGGGGTTTGGGGAGTCTTCTGAGAGCAGAGACAGAAAGATCTTGTAGGATTTCCTTTCCTCCAGCTACTGCCAAGCTCCACTATCAGCATGTCTTGAGCACAGGGTGGAACACAGAGGGCAGGCAATAGTTTGTACTGAGTGCTGGGCTGGAGGGCAGCTGCATTTGCTTCTGTCGTGCAGTGTCAAATGACTTGCCTGTTGTGATCAGTGAAAGAGCAAAGTTGCCGAGGCTTTTTCAGAGTATGCTGCCTTTGGAGCTTCCCCACTAAATGTTTTCAGGTCTGGAATGGTTTGCCTCAGTCTGAAAGCCTTTTCTTAAAAAGTGTTTCTCCTGTTGCTTATTTTAAGAGAAGCTGTAGTGGAAGCTCAGCGAGGAAGGAGTGATGCCCGAGTTGGAAACATGTTTTGAATGTAATTACACTTGTGTATATAGATCAGTGTTTGAAATTTAGTCAAAGAAATTTTGTGAATGACTTTTCAGGTATTTTTACAAAGTCCTTGCTTTAGGACTGTTAAGAGTAGCTGTTTCTCACTTGCACTAATACTGCACTAGTTTAGTTGGTTGGGGGTTTTTTCCAAAAAAGTAGTCTGAAGCTGCAGTTGTTCATGATGATTTTGTCAGACCTAGTCCTGTAATTTCTAATGTGTACTTGAAGGAGCTACAACTGTTTAAACAAACTAAAGTAGGAGGTGGTCAACATAATAATAAAACCAGTTTTACTACAGAGTTTGTTCCATCACCTTTTGCTGTCCTGTAAACAATGCAGAAGTTGAGCCACAATCAAGTGTTCACTCTGAACTTGGTTTTTATAATTCGTTGTGATTGTATCCTGTGCAAAGACATGGTGTGCTCTAAAGAGCCCCACCAAAGCAATCTTGCTGCTGCTTGGTCTGGCCTTCATTTCTAGGTGGTCTTTGGTAGTTATAAGTCTGTTTTCTCAGTGTACTGCTCTCTGGTTGGTAACACTTCAGTGCTACAGCAGCAAGTATTTGGTGTAATAATTCCGTTGGAGATGTCCTCGTGTTTGTGGATCTCTGTCAGCCGCACTGGTTGCTTGATGGCCTTTATTTCTTGTTTGAAAGACTTACTTTGCTTCAACTTATTATAACATTGCTGAATGTTTGACAAACACTGGAACTGGGTTCGTTCTTTATGTTAAAAGTTAAAGGAATAAAGTGAACGGATTGTTGTTTTTGCTTTTCCCAAGCAGTGTCTTTGGAATTGCTAAGTGGTTAAAAAGTTGAAGATTTGAAACCCAAATTCAAATAATCTGAAGCTGTACAAGTAGCCTGGTGAAGGAACTAAGCCAGCTGATAGCAGAAAGCAGTGTCACACAGAAGAGAGAACATGACAGTGTTAAAGCAGGATTTATTTATAGCTGAAGTGATTAGTCATGCAATGGATATATCCAAAAAGTACAAATTCCTGGTGCTGGAAAGGTGATCCTGCTCAGTGTTTTCCTCTCCATGATTATTGCCATTTTGCTGGGAAGGGATGAGGAAGGAGAATGTGAAGTGAAAAACTAGTCATGGTAATGCTTGGAGTAGTCACTTGTGAAGCTGTTGGAAGCTCAGTGCTAAATCCCCAGCTCTTTCCCACATGGGCATTTTTGCACTCTCACTCATCCTCTTAGAGGAGAGGATGGTGCTGAGTGGCAGCAGGTTCTTCATCTCTTCAGTGGAAAGCACTGAAGGCCAGATCAGGTTACCAGGCTTCCAGTTATTCCAGAACCTCAATGCCAAAATGCCCCTTAATATCCACACAAGTCCCTTCCCTGCTTTATAAAATGCTTCTTTTCTGGCTATAACTCTTTCCCAAAATGTTTTATGTAGTGAAGTGACAGCCTGTCTTCCAACCCCTGTGCTGCCTCTTAGGATTTCATAGAGTCATCAGTGGCACTTTTTCAATCCGATGAAGAAGATGGGAAAGCTTTAGACATCACCAATGAAGACATCCCTGATTTGGAGAAGGCTGGATTTGGCCCAGAGACGAGGTCAATCCTTGTGAGAAGTGGAGTGTAAGTGCTGAAATATATGGATGGAGCTATTAAGTATTTTAGTGCATGTTTGGATGCATCTTTTGAGAGAATGTTTCACGTGGCACAGATGGGAAACATTTGGAGGAGAAAAAATGTTCTTTGTTTCCTTGGTGAATGGATGGAAAAAAAATAACCATAGTTTTCTGTAGCTCTCATGCCCACACTTTGTTTTGGATCTGGGCGTTCTTGTTACTAGAGAAAGCTTCTGATGTCCCTCCAGAGTTGTCACATACTATAGTTTCATGGTACAGGAGCTTTGGCAGTAGCACAGAACGGAGATTTTAGATATGTTAGGATCTGGGATGCCTTTTGGGATAGGTAGAGCCTGTTACAGAAGGAGGATAAAATGTGCTGTATTTGTGAGAAAGTCAGGCACTGAAAATTAAAATACGTTTTGGAGAACTATAGCCAACAGATTTGGAAGAGTACTTGGTTCAAGCTGATACAGCCACAGGGGGACCTGCCTAACCTTTGGTGTGTACATGTGAAGGTCAGAAGGAGAATAATTTTAATAAATAGGGAGGGGTAAATCAGATCACCTGTAGCGTCTGTTAACAATGTTAAAGAGGTATTAACTGATGGAGCAAAATTCTGTAGTGCTAGAAGCCTAAAAATTAGTGTGGAGGAGCCAGAATTCTTGGCTTGAAATAACAGCTCTGATCCAGCAGATCCTGCAGGGATTCACAGGAAGGATAAGCAGGAGAGTCACCCACTGCTGCAATGAAGAAGCAGGCTGTTATATGGAAGGCAGTGGTACTATGTGTGGAAAATAATATTAAATGCTAAACCACAACAGACACGATGGGAAAAGAGCCCTGTAGAATCATGTGGGTGGAAATTCCAGACATTTAATGGCAATTTTAGAAGTGCAGTATTAACACTGTCATACCTGCCCTGGTGGTGATGGTGACAGGGAGCGGCAACTGTTCAGTGAGACTAAAAAAGCCTCAAATTTAGGACAGGTAGCAATAGTGGGGGACTTGAACTGCTCACACAGAGACTGGTTCTTAGTGTCTCATGAGCATAAAATGCAGGAATGAAGAGCTGAGGCTCAGTTTGGAGAGGAGGGATACACTTGAGTTGCCAAATCCTGAGGCTGGTGAGACAATTTAATGCAGCAGCATTCACAGGATCTTGCATGACAGAAGGTGGGGGGATGCTTCAGAATGATACTGAACAGATAAAGATTCAGTTTTGAGACACTTGAAAACTTGTCAGTTAAATTTCTTTCCTCTGTGTTTCTTGTTTCTCAGCAAAGCATCATCTTATGATGAGTGTATATTTGATGGAAAGGCAGAGAACCAAAGCTGTGTGTTTGTCAAATAGTGTTTGCAAAGTAAAAGCAGAAAAGCAAATGTGTGACAGTTCTGTGCCTCTCCTAGGGTTTAATGCTGCACTGTCTGTCAGATAGGCTTTTTGTTGTATTTAACTTGCTGGCATTGTCATCAGAATACACAGAAAAATGTGATGTTTTAGTTTAATTTTGGTGTCATTCTCCAGGTGGGTGGCATATCAGCAGAAATATTTCTGTGGAGAGCAATATGTATTGGAGAAAGGAAAATACAAATGCTTCTTAGACTGGGGAGGATCCAGTAAAATCATCATGTCAATTCGACCTGTGAAGTTGGTGAGTTACAGGAACTTGTTAAGGGGGAAACTTAAAAGAAATGAGGCCTTTGGAGTTCAGGGCATGCCATAATAATTCACTGGGACAGTCCCCATTATAGCAATTTGTCTGTTTATTTGGAAACAGCTTAAAGACCCTTGCTAATGACAGAATGATTCTGTTCAGGACGGAGACTTAAATGGACAGTCTGGATCCTTCCATGTCTTGAGAAAATTATCAGGGAAACCTCATAAGAAGAACTTCTCCTTGGCAAACTGCATAAATGGAAAGAATAATCTGACCCGAAATGATTAATTTGTCTTAAAACAGTAATTTATATAGCCTAATTGATAATGGATATAAAAATATTTGAGAATATCTGCCCCGTGTTGTTGCTGTGTAATAGAAGTCTGGTTTTTATTATTTTTTTGCTGAAATGTTTGTAATACATACAGTGAATAAAGACAGGAAATATCTTTAATCCATTTTTCAATACAAAGTAGTGCAGCTTGCCTGAACAGATTAGTGCCAGAACTGTCAAAACCCAAATGCAAAGCAAAGACAATCCTCAGGAATAAGTATAAAATAATAATAAGTAGTAAATAAATAAGTAGTTATACTAATGCACTGAAAATAAGAGAGGAACATTTAACCTTATTTTGAAGATCACCCATTGAAAGAGGTGTCACAGTTGTCTGTTGTTCTTAATTCTGTCTTTTCAAGAAGTAGCCTCAAAAATAAATGCAGAGACACTTCCACAGACTCTAATCCATGTTATATGAACTAATTAATGCTGATGCAAGTTCTCTGCCTGAAAGGCACTGAACACGCAGGCAGGTAGTCATGAGCTTACAGGAACTGGGAAAGAGAATTGTGCCAAGAGCCTGGGAAGTGTGTTTTTCTCTGCTCTTGCATTCATAATTAACAAATTTCAGGAACTTAACATGTGTCCTAAGAAATTAATTGTAATTGAGAGGGTTTTAATGTGTTTATATGTATTTATTATTGCAGGAGCCACTTGGAACGAATGAGCCTCCACATTTGGTATGTTGACATTATGTAACAGTCTTTAGTTCTAAACTGCATTTAATAATTAAATTCGGGTAATGTTGAATGTCTTGCTTCAGATGATGCCTCATTATTCTCATTTTCATACAGCAGCTCATTGATGGGTGTAACTGGTAGATAGATGTATAAATGTTAAGTTTGCTAATGTTCTCCTCTTTGTTTATTCCAGACCATACCTTTTACTTTTCTATCCTCAAAAATGCAAGCAGTTCAGTCGGTTTTGACTGACTTTGGGTGTCTCTAGCTGTTTATTTCTTTCCTCTTTCCTCCCTGTTCCTGGAAACACACCATCCCATTCATTCATCCCTCTCTGTGGCAGATTTTTGTCCCATGACCTTGCATTGCCTCTGCTTTGTCACTGCTGTGTTTCAGAGTCAGGGTGAAGGTGAAAAGACAAACTGCAGAAAATTGAACTTCACTTTTCAAACCTGCAGATGCATCAGTAGAGGAAGTTGGGTTTTCTAGTCTTGAATGCTGGTAGCTCTGCTTTTCAGTCTCCCAGGCAGTGGTAGCTGCTCCTTAAGGATCCATGGTTACCTTTTTCCTCACAGTAACATAAGACCTTAACTGAACACATCCTGATCATAATAAATATGTGATAAATCTCTTCTCTGATACATTCTGACAGTTTCCCTGAAAGTTGTGTCTTAACTTGGTGATACAGTGAGAAAGTGGTTCCTGTAACTCACTTCTAGTCTCAAGAATGAGTTAGTTTGGGGTTTTACACCTCTGGTCCATATCTTACAAGGATATATTCCATTCATGGACCTTTGTGTTATCTTTCTAAAACAAAATCCTGCTCTGTGCTCGTCACCACTCATGGTCTGTGTCCCCTGCCATGTTCTCTCCCAACAGGACTCTCCTCCCTTCCAGCATTACTTGTTTGATTTGTCTTTTTTCTGTCCTGGAGTGCACTGCTGGTGATGATCTGAGGGCTTACATTGCTCTCTCTATGACATGCTTTTAATTAAGCAAATTTGGAAAACTTTATTTCAAGAAACATAGCTTTTATTTTTTTCAGACAAAAGAGACTTTAGAGCTCAGTGGTTCTGTTTCAGGAAACTTAAGTATTTTGTCATGTGGACACAATTTCGCTCTCTCTTGCTTGGATGGGAAATAGTGTGCATTGTGTGTTGTTTAGCAGGTGGGCCACACCCTCCTTTTTCCCAAAGTATCCTTGTTCTACACTTTTATGATTAACCCAGGACTACAGGAAATGTTTCCTGCCTGAAGACATAATTGGTGCATTATTTTAGCCCTAAACACTGACTTCCTGCCAGACCTATTCAAATGGCAGTTTGCAGCCAAATCCAAAGGTTTGCAAGTACATTCCCAGTAAGGCCTTGGTAAATGATACCAGATAAAATAACCAGTGGCGTCCAAACAGTTGAAGATAATTTTATTTCCACCTTCAGTTCTTTTCTTTTTTCAGGATCTCCCTAAAACTCTTCTTTGAGTGCATTACTCCAGTTTTGCAGACCTTCAAGATCAATTCAATAAATTGTGCTTTACGGGCTTTTCATTTCCAGAAAACTGAAAAGAAAAAAAAAAAAAAAAAAAAAAAAAACCAACAAAACCTCTGTGTGTTTCTATTTGTACAGTCACCTTTAAATACTGACCTGTACTAGATTGTGTTTTGGCTCTTGTGTTCTCCAATAACAATCTTAACACCATTTGTAAAAAAATTACTGTCCTGATTTATCACAATCCTGGTTCTCATAGGATTCCACCCTAAAGCAAGGGAAGAAAGAACATCCTTCATATCCCTACAGTTCCTACAGGAGGGGAGATGTTTTGAGGAAGTTTGTATGGGAAAACGTTTAATCTCTTAGGATAAGCAAAGGACAGTCCTTTGGCTTGGAACTTCAAAGTATGGTGCATGGGAACTAGCAGGTCCTCACCTATCCTCATGTTTGACCCTTGTATAAGACATATATGGGTTATTTTGAATGATTATACCTTTTTCCTCCCTTTCCACTCTGTGTGTCTGACAGGGAACTGGTTTCACTGTCTGTGAGAGCATGTCTTTTTTTTATTTTTTTTTTCCCACTTCTGTTTTCAGTTGCTCATCAGAAATTGAAAGCAGCTAAATTCTCTGAAATCTCCCAGTAACTCCCCTGACCTTTTCCACCTGCCAGGCTCCCTGATAACCCATGGACATACAGTGTCTGAAATCACCAGCTCTGCAAAGCCCTTCATTTTATTTATTGGAGCAAAGCTTGATTTTGACCAGCAAGAACAAAGCCTCTTTCAATAACAGCTGACTTGTACAGATGATTTAGGAAGCAGAGGTGATTGCTGTGATACTTTATATTTGTGTTTTAACATGCTGTTCATTGAGCTTTTAGGAGCAAAACCTTGTACAGTAATGTCAAACCCTGACAAAGGAGACATTGCTGCAATCTGAGACTAATTGCTTAGTGCTTTCAGTGAGGAATCACTGCTTCGCCCCAGCTTTTGTCAAATTAAGACCATCATTCATTATAAGAGACATTCTGTATTAAAATGAGTTGTGGTTCTTTTTTAAAAGCCTTGCATAGCATGTGGCCTGCCAAAGAAGGTGCGTGTGTGTGTGTATATATATATATCTATCTTCCTTTTTGTAAAGAGCTTTTAGATGAGTGGGTAGAAAATACTATGTAATTGCAGCTTAAATAGCTGCTTTGTGCCATTGTATTTAAAGGAAAACCAGTTACACTTTATTCATTGTGTTGTAGCTGGTTCATGTTCTCCAATTAGCAGTTGCAGATGTAAGCCCAGGTTAAGCCTTTCTTGTTCTTTCTAACAGGAAACATATTAATTTGTTTTAAAAACACAGACTGAGCTTTTCCATAAAATCATTTGCTGATACTTGTGTTTGGCTTTCAGTCTGTACTGGCAAAAGCATTTGATTTCTTTTCTTTGGCAGGAAACTTGGCCAATCTGGAGCATGGAGGGGGAAGTAGCTCTTGCAGCAGCCACCGTGTTTTCTTCCATTACAGAATCTGAGCTATTCTCCTGATACAGTTATATTTTTCATTCTTTTCCAGTCTTCTTTTCTGGCTTTAAAGTGAAGTTCCTCTCTGTTACACAGTGGTAGTCCAAGGGTACAGAGTTCTAGGTGACTTTGCTGTACATTTTAGCCTGTATCATACCAGTTTTTTCCTTTTTCTGTCTCTCTCTCTTTTCTTTTACTGAGACACTTCCAGCGTTATTGCTTTTCAGGGTGAATTGATCACATCTTTCTGGTGGGGTGTGGTCCAGTGTGACTTGTAGTTCTTCACCATGACATGTAAAAACAGCTCAGCTGAACTTCAGAAGTTCCCAGTTCCCTCAGAAGTTCCGCTGCTGGTCCTGAAGCCAAAAAACTCTCAGTGATCACAGAAGGTTTCAAAGCACTTTGTCAGCAGTAGTTCTGCATCTTCTGAGCATTCCTTCCCCATCCTGCTTTGAATACTGGATTGCTGTAGTGGGAATTAACTGCAGTTCAGGAGTACCTCCTATGGGTGATGAGAGCCTTCAGTGCTACCCTTCTGTCTTTGCTGGGCCCTCTCCTTCTGCAGTTGAACTTATGCTGGTAACAATGCCTTCCTTAGCATCACTGGGGAGCATCCTGTACCAGTCCCAGAGATGATAAATTATGTGATCTTTCTAAAAATAAAGGAGCTGGAGAAATGTAAAAGATTCCTTAAATGAGGAGTTGTTCTATTTATTATATCTTTATGAATTGAATGGATGCCTCTCTGAGAGTACAACTTTCTGTGTTACATTAATGATAATGCCCTCATTTTCCTTCTAGTCATTGTTTTTGTTTTGTTTTGTTCTTGTAGCTCAAAGCTTTCAGTAATACACATTTCCAAGGAGCATGCATAGATTTCACAGCAGAAGTTTCTGATTTTACATCATTCATACCATGTTCTTTTAAGGTTCTTCGGGGATGGTAAGTCTGTTGTTTTACATGCCACCATTTTCAGTATTATGAACTTTTTTTTGTTTAAATGTTACTAAATTTCAGACCACTGAAAACACATAACACATGCCCATCATATTCCATCATGTGTCAGAGCCTTTATCTTGCAATGCATTTCAGTGATTCTCATCCTGTCCTTGGTTTAGGTAGTGTGCATTTTGCTGTCCCTGTGAGAACTTTGCACAGTTACTGTGATTGCTTTTTTAACTCCAAGTAGAATTTATTCCAGATTTTGAGAACTTGGTACAGTAGAAGTGTCTGCATCCCACTTGCATCGTTTGACTCTGGAGCTGAGGTTTCTGTACCACATGATTTGGTTTGGCTGCTTTGGTTGCTTCATGGCATAGCCTTTCAAGCCACATTACTTCTAAACCTGACATGAGCAAAGAAATTTTTTATTCTTGATGTCCTTAGCAAATATTAAGTCTTGGAAAAAACAAACAAAAAAACCCCCAAAAAAAACCAACTTCCTGTTAATAAGCAGCTAGAGCAGCTTATCTTTTTTGTTTCATTATTCTTGCAGTTGGCTCCTGTTTTATAAAGGGGAAATCTCTGACAATCACTGTGTGCTGGAAGAAGGTCTCTACGTTGACCTCGGTTCCTGTGGCTGCCCCTCTGCTACAATCAAATCCCTCAAGCCTATTCAATATGTAAGGACTTCACTGGGAAAAAAAAATAACTTTTTTAAACTCTTTTCCTAGTCAGATGTCTAAAGCAAGTGCTAGTGCTAAACAAACTTCCCATCAGAGGAAAGAGGTGAAGTTTGTTTTCTTGGCTTACAGGATTTTTTGGGTCAGGAACATGTTGTTTCTACACAGGCACATGGCTCTTGGGTGTTCTGGGCTCAGAGTTGCTCTGTTGTGTGCAAGATGCATTGGTTAGCATTTTTCTCACTAGTCTTGTGTCAGGTTGACCCTGGATAGGCACCAGGTACCCACCAAGGCCACTTTATCATTCTCGTTCCTCAGCTGGACAGAGGAGAGCAAATACAGCAAAAGCCTCCTGGGTTGAGGTAAGGGCAGGGAGAGATCAGTCAATGTCACAGGCAAAACAGGCTCAGCCTGGGGAAATTAACTTATTACCAATCAAATCCGAGTAGGATAATGAGAAATAAAACTGCATCTTAAAAGCACCATCCTTCCACCACTGTTCTGGCTTAACTTTGCTCCAGATTTTTCTCTGCCTCCTCCCCACAGCAACTCGGGGAATGGGGGCTGCAGTCAGTTCATCACATGTTGCTGCAACTCCTTCCTCCTCAGAGGGAGGAACCCTCACACTCTTGCCCTGCTCCAGCTTGGAGTCTTTCCCACAGGATACAGTCCATCCTCTTCTCCAGTGTGAGTCCTTCCCACGGGCTGCAGTTCTTCACAAACTGCTCTAGAGTGGGTCCCTTCCGTAGGATCCTGCTCCAGGATGAGCTCCTGTCTCCAGGCCTCTGGTCCTGCCAGGACCCTGCTCCATCCCTGGCTTCCCATGGGGACACAGGTTCCTGCAGACATCCACCTGCTCTGCTGTGGAGTCCTCCGTGGGCTGCAGGTGGGTCTCTGCTCCCCCATGGTCCTCTGTGACCTTCAGTCCTAGAATTGAAATTACAAGGCAGCATATACTTGCCATTATGCCTTTTAATTTACTAACTATTTTACAGGAATATAAGAAGTACTTCCAGCTCCTTGATGGCATCTGAAATCAGGGGTCAATAAAGTGGTATAGTACACCATGCATGGGGCCTGTGAGCTGTGTGTGACACATCAGATAGTCCAGAGCAAAGCTCATGTGGCAATCCTGTCCCTGGATGACTTCTCAGATACAGGGCAAGTACTTCTTACACGGACTTACAGTCTGGATGTGCCTGTCAGGGCGTGCTGGTTGTTAGCCAAGCACCCAACTTGCAGTTGAGTATCAGGAAGGTGAGATAAAAGGTCCTCCATGGCCAGGAGGGTGGACAGGAATGCATTGTACTGTCCAGTAGTAGATAGGTACGACCTCTTGTGCATCCTGCACACACAACATACATCTCTGGAGTCTTGGTCTAGGCTTCAGTTCCATGTCTTGGTGTGCCCCTATGCAGGAGCACCAAAGAGGAGCTGACTCTAACACTGTTGGTAAAAAAGAAGCAAGTGGCTTCTCTGCCAGCTCCTCTCTAGCCTTGACCACCAGCTTCTCCAAAACCCTTCCTCCTTCCCTGATCACAGAACACAGACTCAGTCTGTGTGACGTGTGTCCCTCAGTGTAACTCCAGACTTCAGAGATTACTCATTTTTTTCCCCACATATGAAGTCCTTCTTTTAATTTGTGAACAGATTTTAAAAACAAAAGCAAAAAAAAAAATCCACTCCCCTTTCCCCCCACTAAAGAACAAACAAGCAAAGGCAAAAAAACCCTCAAGCAAACCCAAACAGCAAAAGCCATGGGTGTGGTGGGAAGGATGTACAGCTTGAGTTTGAGAGCTGGACTTTTCCACATGCAGAGACTTCAGTGGAGCTGTAGCTTCCCACCTGCTCAGAGCCTGGTGCTCAGATTAAAGCTCTCCTTTTCAAGTCAGGCTTTTGGACTCTGCTGTGCTGAATCAGAGGGAAGTTTTGATGTGAAATAGTAGGTCTCATCCCAGTCCCCCAGCCTGTGATTTCACAGGGAAGTAACTCCCCAGTTTGGCATGGCAGGGCAGTGCTGGCAGTGGTCAGCAAGGGCCAAGCCCTGGCAGGAGTGTCTGGCTGGATGTGTGAGGAGCTTACACACATCTGCCTCTGCTTTGTGAGAGGTTTGTCCCTCCGAGTTCGTTCCTCTCTTGCAAACAGGCACCATTTCACGAAATGGGGGCACTGAGCAGCATGAACTGCAGCTGGACCCCACCTGTCCCACCAGCAGCAGAGCCCCCAGGTCTGTGAATGCAGGTCACCCCTGGGCGTGGTGTGCAGGGACGTGAATCCGAGCACGGGGCTGGGGGTCCTGTCCGCGGCTCTGTCTGTGCATTGTCCACAGAACACTGCTCCTGGAACAGAGCCCTGTTTGTTACAGCATATTTCTGTTAGCTCCTGCGAGGGACAAGCAAGCCTATTCCCAAGGGGAGCTTGTTGTGTGGCCTTACTGAATTCATCTGTGGCACTGGGAGCCCCTGTGCATCATCCAGCTTGAAATACCCGGCTTGAGGTGTGTCTCGTGGTGGCTGTCATGTGAGAGGGAGAACATTCAACCCCAAGCCCTGAACGTGCAGTGTGTCCTGCCCTCCTTTCTGGGAGGGGTGTTTGGGGCAGGCCTGGCTGGGAAGGACTCCCACACTGCCTGGGGGGACCGTGCTCTGCTTCAGTGCGGGAGGGCTCTGCATCCCACATGTGGACAAGGAGAAGAGGTCCATGTGTGGCCCTGGCAAAGGGGAAAATTAATGTGCCTTTAGGAGTACAAAGGCATTGCCAGCCTTTGGAACACAGTCCAAGCCTGCTCAGTGGTGTAGGTGTGGTCTAGCTATGTATTTTAGAAGTAAGTTGTGTGAGCCAGATCTTTGGGATAGGAGAACAAATGGGCTGGAGAAGATGGGGACATGGGATGTGGAATATTCCCTTTCTAATTTGCAAGATTGTGATGATTATTAACTGCATTAATGTATTAATTAATAACAGATTATTGACTGTTACCTTGATTTTTGCACAGCAAAGTGAAGTGCCAAGTGTAACTTTCTCTGAGTTTTCACTTCAAATCTCTAGCAGTTCTGAGGGGCTTTCTTGTTGAGTGTTGCCAGGTGCTGCAAGATTTCTGGGCTGTTTTTAAAAGATAATTTGAGAATTAACATTCCATACCTGTCATAGTCCTTCATGGAATGGATGTGATTTTTGGGAGCTGAGGGAACAGCACTGTAGGGTAGCAGTGGGATTTTTGTGGCTGAGGTAACAGTACTGCCTTAATCAATATAAAATAGCAAAGGACTTCTGCAAAGCATTGACTCCCTCCCTCCCCAAAATAGATCAACTCATTGGAGATGAGGAAAAGATTTAAGGGAGTCATTTGTTCTATGGAAAATGCAGCTTTCATGCAAGCAAAATATTTGCAAACAAATATAACAACTGTTATAAATGGGGAAGGGAAGGAATTTTTTGTTTGGCAAAATAAACTTACATGTTTTTAGTTTGAAAATTGACAGAAATACAGTTTGCTTATTGAAGAGCTAGTTATGTAAGAAAATGAAAAACTTGTTTCTAAATCACAGAGTTGGCCCAGTTAAAATGGAAAAACTCAAAACTTTGAGAGCAACACAAAATGATGTGAATAAGAAAACAGGCTTGGGACTAGCCACGATCTGATTTCTTCACTGTGGTGGTAGTGTTTCAGGTTGGCTAACTTTTAACCTTTAGCTCTTGGAGGGCTGTTCTATCTGGTGTTTGTTGAAGAGTAAAGTTGTCATGATTGAAGTATGGCATTCTGCCCCCACCCCCCCTCCACACTCCCCCATTTCTCAAGAAATTCAAATTAACATGGTTCCCCTTTGGTTATTTCCCTATTTATTGGTGTTACAGAGGAATTCAGCACATCTTTGGAACCAGTTTCCTCTATGGTTCACTCAGGAAACAGCGAGGCAAAAGTCAGGCAGGTTCATAAGGAGTATGGAGAGGGTGTTCCCTTGTTCCCAGGAGCCCTTTGGAATCAATGAGTGGCCTGGGTTGGAAGGGACCTTAAAGATCATTTCATTCCAACTCTCTTCCCCTGGAGGGGCACTTCCCAATAGCCCAGGTTGCTCCAAGCCCCATCCGGCCTGACCTGGAACACTTGCAGGGATGGGGCAGCTGCAACTTCTCTGGGCAACCTGTTCCTGTGCCTCCCACCCTCTCAGGGAAGAATTTCTTCCTAATTTAGAAACTAAATCTGCTCTCTTTGAGTTTGAAGCCTTTCCCCTTTGTCCTGTCGCTACAGTTCTGATGAAGTTTCCTCTTTCCCATCTTAGCTTGTCCTCCAAGGAGAATTAAACTAAATCTTCAGGAGGCTTTACCTGTACTTTTTTCCTGCTCTTCCACTTTGCTCAAATTCAGAATGGACTGTTTTGTCCTTCTTGGAGTGTTTAGGAGAATTTGTAGGTTAATGAGAGGATACAAAGAAGGAACAGAGCATATGTGTATACCTTGGTATGAGAATATTATGTCCTTTGGTTTTGATGTTCTGTGAGGAAAAACCAGTGTTGCAATGCCCATGTATTAATATAGATTGCATACTGAATGTGTTACAGGGCCTCTTAAAACAAAGGGGAATGCTTCTGAAAGACATGGGTCTATTTTAGAAGTGGGGAAAATATGCTAAAACCAAAAATGAGATCCCAGTTGTACGTTGTGCAATGTTTTGGGTTTTTGTTTGATTAGTTTTTTCCCCTTTTCTTTTGAGACATTCCTTATTCTTGCTCTGATCAGTCATGTATTTCTACATTGATCATGATATCTAAGTTAAATGCAGGTGTTAGCCAATCTTCCCAGCATCTCTGTGAGGCAAATAATGAAATCAGATGCAAAACCTAATTGGTGTTTCCCAGGGCCAGGCAATGATTCATTGTGTGTAGCATGGGTGTTGCATCTTCCAGCACTGTGTTCTGTCCCTCAGCCAGGCATCCACCCCACTCTGAAGGGAGCAGCCAGGCCAGGGCAGCCTCCAGTTGGGAGTGATGGGTTGGCCAAGGCTGAGGTGTAAAGATTTTCCCAAGGATGTTGCAGTACAGCTGGGGAGGCTCATCCAGCTCAGACCCTGGTGAATGCTGTTTGCAAAGCACCAAGCAGGGGACTGCACCAACCCTTGCCATGATTAGGGTGGTCATGCTTTGGTCTGGCCCTGTGGATTCCTTTCCTTGGCATTATTAGGCTTTCTCATCAAAGTTTGGAGGGGGGAAAAAAAAAAAAAAGGAGGAAAAACATGTTTTGGGGGAGCCCTTTTTGAAAGGGCTTTATTAGTAATAATTTCCACAGCATTCATAATGCAAAATTACCTGTATGCTACCCATAGCTAAAATTATGCTTTTTGTTAGAAGCACATGTGCAAATTCACCTATGCACTTGGTTTTCAGTGCTGGTGCCTTTGGTCAGCTGCTTTGTCTGTGCACTGTGGCTTTACAAAGCACTTGCACTCTGCACTGCAGGCAAAAGGCGTTTAAAAGATACTCCTCTTGCACTAGTCTTTGTTTAGTATCAAACACCTCAGGCTTGCATTGTGTTTTATTCTGAGCTGGTATAAGAAGCTGTTCTGAATTGTGAAAAGGTTGTGGTGTACAGCTTCTGTCCATTAAAAAAAAAAAAAAAGGGGGGGCGGGCAGGCAGGAGGGCAAAAATAGAGGAAAGCCTGAGCTGAGTTGAGCTGCAACGAGAGGTTTTCAGTGTGTTGACTTTCATTGCATCATGTGCTGGGTTAGGCATGGGCTACCACACCTGTTAAGTAAAGAATATCAGTATATTTAATAGTTCTCAAGGCTGCTCATATCTTGAAATGCTGTGTAAATATAGCCTTCCTTAGTCACGGGCCTCTTGAATGCATTAAATCTCTTCAAGTTTCTCCCTGCACTCTGGCATTAGAAACAGGACAGACAAAACCTCTGGAAATGTTACTGGTGCTGGTTTGAGCAAAGGCACTTGGTTCCTTCACACCTAAAGATCAGGTTAAGCAATTCTTTAGTGCTTTGTCATTCTCACAGTTGGCAAGCTGGTCCCAAAGGATGGCATTTCAGGTGTTTTCCCTGAAAGGAAGCAAAGGTAGCCCTGACCTAGACAAGGGAGAGACTTGCCAGTTGTGGGTGTGTGGAGGTCTTTAGCTCACCTTTCAAATGGGAAATGGGTCCAGCCAAGGCAGTACCACGCTTTGGGCTTGTCCCCTCTTGTATTCTCTGCTAGTTGCCCTTCCTCTGGCCTTTGGAGAGCCCTGTTCATCCCTGACCTGTCCCTTAGGGAATGAAGAAAGCTGATCCTGCCAGTCCCACAATTACCTGTCAGTGCGTTTTCAGCCTGAAAATGGGTGAAAATGCTCCTCAGCATTGTGCAGGGAAGGGTTGGACGCAAGATGCCTCTGTAGTAAGGATCACAGCATAGCCTCATAACCTTGTTTTTCACTGTTGGTAGTTTCCATGGAGCCACAGAAACAAAGTCAGAGAAGAAAGTCAGGCCAGGTCACTGCTGCCAGCTGTTGGTGTAGAACGGGATATATAAAGTAAGGAGTCAGCTCCTTGCTCTATATATGGTTTGGGGAGTATGAGAGCTCAGTGCTTGACACGGCAGCCTGTTTTGTCTCTCCAAGGTCAGTGGAGTCCTCCTGGGCTCTCCCAGGGAAGGTGGTCTCAGCCCCTGTCACTAGATGTGTGTGTGGCCAGGATGAAGTGCCTGCTGCTTGCGGGCAGGGCATTCCCAGGCCATCCAGTTCAAACAGTCTCAACCACAGGGCCGCTGGAGTCATCTTAATTGACTGTGGAGTCATCTTAATTGACTGTTCTGGTTCTTGGCATATAAATGGGTATGCTGTATCAGATACCTTGTCCATCTAGTACAGCATCCCCGTCTCTTAACACACTGGATATTGCAACAGCAGGGTATGATTTGAGGCTTAGCTAACGATGCCTGGCAACAAGGATGCCAAAGGGGGTTTCTCATGGTCAGTAATGCACTTGTGAAAATGGGCCCTGTTGGACCTGTTCTGGACATGACTGCTGGTGTCTGCTCAGGGCAAACCCAGTGCCAAGGCTCCTGCAAACAGGAGGGTGATGGCACTGCCTTGCTCAGCAGAGCAGCCTGAGGAGTAAGTAGCTGCCTGCACTGGGTCTGCTGCTCTGGACTTCAAAGTAAGCCTTTAGTCACACATTGCAAATTGGACCCACCCCATCCAGCAGAAGGTGCTCAGGAAGAACTGACATTCCAAAATGAAAACATTACAGGTTTCAATCTCTTTCTGTCTTGTAATGTCAGTTTTTTAGGAGGACAGAGGGCTTTAAAAATGTTTGAGTGGATGATTCCAGGCTCTTCTTTAAAATGTCTCAGCAAGCTCTCTGTCCTTGCAGTGTTGCATGACTGGCAGAGCAAAGCCATTTCTCTGAGGCAGATTCTGACCAACCACCTACATACCAAGTGCACTGAGTCAGTGTCAAGTAAATCTGTGTGTCCTGAATCACCACTGAGCCCTTCAGAGACATTTGACTACAATACATGTGCCTCCTCAAACTTGAGAGTTAATGTCTCTTAATTACTCAGTGCCTGTGTCAACTTCAATTGAAGGTTTTGCTTCATTCATTCCACCTGAGGCCATATGTTTGCTACAAGAGAAATCCTAACTTTTGCCTGAGCCAGCTGTCTTAGGGTAACATCTCCTAAGAACAAGGTGACTTTCCTGGAGGGGCTGATCAGGGATTAGCCAGATCTGTTCCCTCTTTCTTTACCAATTGCATCAAGATCTAAAGTGCAAGTGCTTATACTTTTGGTTACAACCCTCTCCTTATGGTTTTAGGTTAAAAATGCTGAAGAATTGTGCAAGTCTTCCTTGTACTAAGGCACAGACTTTGTGTATTTAAGTGTTTCCTCTGTTTTTCTGCTGATCTTATAGCTGTGCCACATTTTCATGCAAGCTCATCTTTTTATTTGCTTTCATAGGCAATCTGTCAACTGTAGAAAAGGAGATTAAGTGAAGAATGTTTCAATTCTACGTAAGATTGAAGGGTTTACTGATTATGCTATTACTTCAGGATTGTCAGAAAAAAAATCAGGAATGTCTGTTAAAAACATTGCGAACTTCTTGGTTGTTCTTTTTAACCTTTCACAATTTGTAGCTCTCAAAAATCTTTGCAGTGAACTACTTCAGTTGTAGTCTGTGGACACTGGACTTGTGATTTGCCTCACTAAGTGGAGTGCAGTATGCAGATCACCCTGAAAACTGCTGCTGTAATGTGTCCCATCTGTGGATTTGTGGGTTTATGAGAAGCAGTCAAGGCCCTGATGGTACAAATCAGATCAAAATGAGCTTTTTCAGATGCAAACAGAGGTCTCCCAGCACCGTGGAGTGTTTGGCCTGTGTCAGTGGGGCACTGCACTGATGGCAAAGCCACTCATAAATGCAGGATGTTCCAGCTCTGTGTGCTTTGGGGGTTTTTAGCTTGCTGTTACAGTTGCTGAGGAGGGAGCATGGTCTCACCTAAAAGCATGTGGAAATTCAGCTGAGATGGGCAAATGTGTTCATCACAACAACTGAAGTTAGACTAAAACTTTGCTTTTTTTTTCCCCCCCTCTTTCCTCCTCCCCCAGGTTTTTGCTGAGCCTTCCGTCAGTCTGTTCACTCTGGAATGCTGCAAGGGCAGAGAGCTGCACTTCAGTGAACCTGTTAACTCTGTTCTGAACGAGGACCTTCATTTTTGCACTCAGTCTGTGTGGGTGAGAAGTGGACTGTAAGTATGGGAGAAATATTCCTGCCAGTTTTGCGCTTGAGGCGCTAATACTGAATATGCCTTTTCCACAGTCCTTGCCTTATGCATAGCATGTTTTACATTCTAACTTTGAGACAATTCAAAATTCTAAAATACAGTTGAATGCCAGACACACTTTTTGTATCAAGACCCAAAAATAAATAAAAACTGTGGGCAGAAGGTGTATTTCCCTCTGTAAGAATCTTCCCTATCCAGTAACAACCAAAAGAGCCTGGAACCAAAAGTAAGAAAGTTTTGATTGCTGACTTACAAAGACAGGTTGTGTAAACTCAGAATTGCCTTTATTAACTGGCTGTAAAATACCAGCTATAAACTGCAGTGATTTAAACTACTGCAGTGGTTCAGTGAAGTTTCATATGCTGACTGGCTGCCAAAGAGGCAGCAGATTCTGAGAGAACCTCAGGGTGGATCTGACAGCTGGGATGGGAATTTGCTGCTGTTATTAGTTTAACCCTCCTCCACGGGTGTGAACACACTCTCAGGTTCTTCTGTGAAAAGCAGTTTGCATCTGCAGGAGTGACCTTCTAACCTCTTCCACGTGTCACCCTTTCACCTTTTGGAAAACCTCTCAAGTGTTCTGTCTGGGACACATTTTCAGCCCCCACAGCAACAAATAATTTGCAGGGGTCTCATCCTGTGACTGAGACTGGCTGGAAGCTGCTGTTCTTCTAGTGTGGCACACATTTCCTATGTTTATGTTTGACCTTTCCCCACCTTTTTCACACAGACAAGGCTGTAATTTTCTTGAGAGAATAGTAGAATATAAGCTTCCCCACAGAGCTTTTCACTGTAACTTCTGTTCCCTAACATCTGTGCCACTTCCATCCTGAAACCTTGCTGGGAATGTAGACTGAGGAGTGATCTGCAGCAGGTGTCTGCAGGTGCCCCAGGCGAGGGTGGCAAACAGCTGCTGTTTGGCTGAGAACTGCATGCACACATTCCCTGTCACCTCGGTTAGCCTGGAGAAGGAAATGCTTTTTTGGGAGGAACGCCTGACTTATTTCTGGTGAGAGTGTGTAAATCTCCCTTCCCCTGTGGAGGTGTTGCAGCCTGTTGAGAAACATCCCCTTATGAGCTTTCTCTGCCCTCCCATCAGGTGTTTATCCTCAGGAAATAGAATCCCTTTGCCCTTGCAATTGACTGTAAAGGGGTGATGGCTTTAGGACTACAGAGCAAGAAAGCACAGCCCCTCCTCCATCTTTCTGCTCATTTTTTTGTATCCAAGCTGGATTAGCTGCTTCCCTGCCTTTGTGAAGGCTCAGGGCAGGATGGCTGGGCTTTCTCTGAGCTCCTTGTGATGCTCCCTAGGGAACAGACCCCCCAGCCTGTCCCCATCCCACATGGCAGGTAGGTAGCCTAAAGGTTGGGGGTGTCAGGTGGTCATGGGAAGTCTGTGGGTTTGTTTTCCTCAGGTGTGATTCAGAGCCCAGGAAGGCGGATTTAGAGGTGTTTTGGCTCCTTGTCCCAAAGCCTGCTGTCAGCTGTAGGCAAATAACAAAGATTAATGCCATCTTGCTGCCAGCCTTAGGGACAAGGATCCTTCCTGAGCCAACTGTGGCCACCTCAGTCATGGCACAAGCCTGGGCTGTGGCTTGGCAGAGGGGGATGGATGCTGAGGTACTTGGAGATGTGGGACAGGAGGCACAGCCTTGGTGAGGGCCAAGGTGATTTTGGTCTGTGTTGCTGAATGCCTGAAACCCAACCTGGCTCCATGTGGTGATTACTGCGACAGTCTTTCCCCTCTTTGTTTCTTGTAAATGTCTGCTTTGAAACTGCTTTCCAAATGAGACCATTCCATCCTCCAGGAACAATGCTAACAAATGGATTCTCAGTTACTTGACAAAAAACATTGCAAGGGAAAAAAATGCCTTAGGGAGGTAAAGAACACACAGAGGTGGTCAGGCTGCTCTGGATACCTGTGAGTCAGGAGGTGTGGGACTATCTGAGGGAACAGGGATACAGTCCCATTTGCAAGGCAGTTCACAGCACATGGGGGCTCCATGGAGTCCTGAGCAAGGCTGGCTGCCAGTGTCTCCACATTGTGTGCAATGGGAAAGGCAAACTCCAGGTGCTGTGAGCATTGTGGGTGTTCCCCACTGACCCAGAGCTCAGCCATCTCTCATGTTCCTGGCAGCCAACCTGTGAAACAGGTAACCAGGGAAACCAGTTTGCTTTGTGTCCACAGGAGTTCAGGAGTCATGTAGGATTCACTGTCCACACAACAATGTCCTGTTGATACAAACAGAAAGGGTCTGTGAGCCTGAGGCTGCCTCGGGAAGCAGCACTTTATTTACTGAGCAGATGCCCCGACAACAAGGGCTCTGTCTGTGCCAGTGCTTGACCTGTGTGCTGAGCTGGGGGGTTCAGCCCTGCCCGTGGCTCACATAGATTCACTGCAGCAAAGTCTGCTACAGGTTGTGGAGTGAACACTCTGTGTGTGTTTTCAGGTGGAACAGCTATAAAAAGCTTTAACTGCAACAAAAACATTGGACAAGATCCTGTTGTAATTCACATATACAACCAGGCAAGGCTGGGAGTAATGCATCTGGGGTGTGGCTTCCTAACTCATGCCTGCTGAAACCAGCACTATTCCCGTCATGTTCAAGCCGAGGTTCTCCTATTTGTGGGGAAAAAATTGGGAGAGGGGAAGAGAGATGGGGAGTAGAGTTTACAAATTGCAGGCAGACAAACAGAAAACAGGTCTTAACATCAGCAGAAGGCAGTAAAATCACTGAAAGGGATGGCATTTTGAAGCACAGAAGTAGAGGTTTAAAATTAGCACCACCATGGAGAGGTTTGGGGATTTCAGGAGCAGCTTCGGTTTGCTTCTGATGTGGTTAACACGTGGTCTTTCCTGTTGTGTTTTTGGTGTCCAGGTGGATTGCATACGAGGGATGTCATTTTTTAGGAAAGCAGATCCTGCTGAAGCCGGGTGAGATTTCAAACTGGCATGAACACAGTGGCTGGAAAGTAATTGGCTCCCTTCGTCCTGTGAAGCAGGTACTGTAAGATTGTGTGAGGAAAAGAGGGGTTTTTGTTTGACAGGGATTAGTGCACAAGTATCAGCTCTATGAGTCAGGACAATGGTGTGTGTTGTACTCCTTAAATCAGGCCAAGTGATGACAGCCAGAAGGACCTACTGGAAGATTACTGAAGCAGAAAATTCCTCTTGTGGCAGTTATTGAGATCTATGTTAGGCTCCTAAAGGGTAATAATTCCTGGTTTCTTGGAGCCAAGTTTTGTTTTTCTGAACTGCTCATTAGCATGCTCTGTAGATGTTCTATTTTTACATTTTTGCCATATAACAATATAATGAGAAAACCAATTCCACACTTGTTCATAATTAGCATAAATGGAAGCGAGAGCAAATTTTATTGTGCTGTAGCCTGGATTTCCAAAACAGGCAAAGTTCGTGCAGTCCCACCAGGTTTTCCCTCTCCACCTCACCCCAAGTAACGCCAGTTTCAGTCTCAAAGGTTCAGGTCTCAAAACCAAAACATTCTTAGGAGCTTTGCAGAAGGTAGATGGAGAAGCAAGACTGAGATAAATGGCTCTAATTCAAGGAAAAGCAGGTACAGTTGTGCTTCTCTGTCTTTCCAAGGCCTTTCCATCAGGTCACCAGTGACACACAGGAGCTCCAAACCAGTCAAAGTGGGTGTTGTCACATGCCCAGCCTTGCAAAATGATACAGCCTTTGCTCAGTGACTTCATGATTCCTTCTAAGGAACAGCTGTACGCTGTACTGACCTACCTTGTGTTTGTGGATGCTTGGTTGGAGAGAGGCTTTTTTGCCTGACGTGAGGGTTTGTTCTAATATGAAAAAAAGGACATTCAAAGCTCCCCGAAGAAAAACTATGCTTGAGCTGCCCTTTTTAACTCCCTGCTCTTTATTTGAGCCACAATCAGGGAATAACAGAGCAAAAGCTCAAACCCTGCTATAGCCCTGCAAAATCCCCTTATGTTTTGAATAAACAGGGATACCAAGTCTATTTTCTGTGTATGTTCAAAATCAGTGGTGTATCTCTCTGCCATATACTCCAGTTAACAGGGTTTGAAGTTACTGGATACATAACTCAGGAAGTTTTGTGTCCCAAGAATAAAAAGCTTGTGGGGTACTGGCTGAATGAGTGATATTTGCTGAGCTAGCTATATCTGCATATCACAAGACTTAGTTCTATACCCATAAATACTTTTTTTTTTTTTTAAATAACAAATGGAAGTAAGAGCCTGTGCAGCTTTAAACTGGCAGGAGAAATTAATCCAACTCAAAATGGGATTGCAAGTCAGAATAAAAATTTAATAAAAAAGATCACAAAACACACTGATACAGAAGGAAAATCCCTTTGACCCACAAAAACAGATGTGCAGCCCAGCACAGTGGGGCATGAGCAGAACACCAACCCCTGTGCTGAGCACCACGTGGCCCCCCTGAGTTCAAAGTAAGAAGGAAGAAACCTGATGGTGACAAGTGACAGTGGCAGTCCTGTGGTAGTCTCAGTCGAGTCAAGGCTCTGGCCCTCCTTTGGATCTGACAAGAGACCCCAGTCCCAAAACCCCAAGCTTATCTCTGCTTGGGCTCAGATGGGAACACCCAGTCCCTCCCCCAGGGTGGGGAGTTTCACAGTGGGTGATTTACTCTCCGAGGTCAATCTGGCATATTTTTGGCATCCCTGATGGCCCCTGAACAGACATGACCACTCTGGTGGGTGTGATGGTGCTGGTGGCTCCCCGTAGGGGAGTTATGACACCTGAGTCATTGGTGTGAAGACAGGAAAACTTCCTTATCTCCCAGAAGTTCCCAAACTCCCATCTTGTAGCTTGAGGGGTGGGGTGTGCCCTGGGCAGCTGCTGCCAATGGGCCATTGTGAGCAGTTCATGTGAAAAATGACAGAGGGTATACAGTACACACCCACACAGTGACAAACTGATCCTGGCTCCTATAACCAGGACAGAGCCATTGCTGCTTAGAGCTGCCTGTCTGCATATGAGAGCCACCTACTGCTACTCCACATGCACGTTTCTTCCTAACAAAAGAAATGCCTGAACCTCTTTGATCCTGGAAGTTGAGTATGTTTAGAGAACTGCAGTGGGGCAGCAGGGGACCCTCTGACAGGCGCCTGTGTGTTGTCTCCCTGCAGCCTGCCGTGCACCTGCGCGTGAGGAACCAGGCGCAGGGTCGGTACCTGGCCGTGGCCACGAGCCTGGCGGACGGTAGAACCGCCTCCGTGTGCGCAGCCCCCCGCAGTGGCGGCACCACCCAGCTCTGGCACTACTGCCGGGGGCTCCTCAAGTCCAGGGTGAGTCCCCACGGGCTGGAGGGGGCTGGGGGGGATCCTTGCTCTGCATGGACCTTCGCTTCTTGCTTTTGCTGCGGGATGGCACTGACGCCCACGGGGCTTTTGGTCCCTCCAAGCATCTCAAACCAGAATTCCTAGAACTGCATCCTCCCCCTTGGTCTAGGCCTGTCTGGTTGGGCAACCTGGGCTGCTGCTCCCATCTGTCCAATGGGATTGGTGTTCCTGCAAGTAGAAACCTTTTGTCTAAAGTCACAAGTTTAAGTTTAAAACTTAGTTACTTTGTTCACACGTTGCTTTTCAGATAAGTGATTTTCTAGTAATGCTGCCCATGATGGTCTGATATTAGCATAAAAAAGCTGGTAATTGCCCATAAAAACCCAAAGCAACGGAGACCAGCATTTTGATCAAGCAGCTGATCCACTACTGAACAATCTGTTCCTCACTTGCTTGTCAGGCTTCTTACAAACTACAGCAGGACTTCCTGACACTAGTCAGGCACAAAACTGAGGATCTGTGACCTGGATCTCACATCCCTCTTTGTTTCCTAGGCTAACAATGCCTGTCTGGATGTCATTGGTGGCAGAGATGTGCCAGGGGCCAAAGTTGCCCTCTGGGCGCAACATGGGAAGGACAGGCAAAAGTGGAGACTCAACGAGGATGGAACCATCAGTTCATACCTCAGTGAACAACTGGTGCTTGATATTAAAGGTATTTAAAGGATTAACAATAAACCCCTAAGCCTCACATGTTCTAGGTGTAGTTTTTTATTTGGGATAATTGCCGTATTCCAGCTTTTTTTTGTACTTACAAGTTTCCTGTTGGTTGTATGTCCAGTTGCTTGAGAGTGGGACAAGAAACAACAGGGCAGGGAGGAACCTCAGTCTGTTGATTCCAGAGGTGTATTTTGGTCAGATCAGCTATTACTTTAGGGAGTTAAGTAATGCTGATGGCAAGAAATGCAAGTAACAGAAGACAGAACAGTGAAGAAGCAACCACAGAATAGCTGTGGCTCAAAAAGAGAAAAACAGTTCAAAAAAGAAAGCTAGTTAAAATTGTCATTGCTCAGTTGCAGACACCAGCCCTCCACCTGGTGGAATCTCTTATTCAGCTAATTTTTCCACTTACTCATACTTTTTAAAGATTGTGCACAGATTTTTATGAGCTTTTAAAAATTGTCCCTTTATGACTTGTGTTTTTAAGGAGGAAATTTCTATGACAAGAATCACATCATTATGAATCAGCCAATAGAAGGCAGACTTTCACAGAAATGGGATATTGAAATACTGTGAGTAAAACGCACCCCACAGATGGACCTTGTGTGGGCTGTTAACATCCAGAGGGGGAAAAAATGACTCCAACTACTGAAGTCACACACCACTGGAACCATAAGCAGCAACTCCTCTCTGCTTTCCTTCATGCCAAGCACCAGCTCCTTAAAGGAACTGAATTTTGCAAATGTGGAAGATGGGGAACATCTCTGCAGGGAAGCTGATTCTTCAGGGGCTGCTCTGATGAAAGTCATTGTTACTCTTCATCTGAAGTGTGAAAGGTGAATGGAGAAGACTAGACACAGGTTTTGCAGTGTGGGAACTGCAGGAGATAACATGGGAAAGGCTCTTCACTTTTTACTTTCCTCGCCCACTGATGGAAGATCCTCAAGGAATGAATGCACTGGAGAGCTTGAAAGAGAGGGAGTTGGACTTTTGTGTCCCCAGCAAAACTGTTTGGGCTCAAATCATGTCTCTTGCTGAAATGCAATTTATTTCGTTCATAAAGACAGCTTTGGACTGGAATTCAGCTCAGCCTGTGAAAAGAGGTAGTAGAGAAAGCTTAAATGTTACTGGTAGGCCTTTGTCCTCTCTTATTTGAACACGACCCAATTCCCAAATTCAGGGACTGGTTTTGCTGGCCCATTAAATTGTGAGTTATCCCTGAGATCTCCTTTAACACAGAGCCATATGTGCATGTACCAAAACAGGGGTGATTGGCCCTAGGTCAGACTGCACTTCTGCAAGGGCTAAGCTGCATTTAGCACAGCGGCAATTTCAAATGTAGCTGCATTTTGTTTCAATGTACATAATTTAATGCAGTGTCATTTGGTCTTGAGACCACCTCTTCCTGCAGGAAACCACTCACCCTACCATGTGTTTCCAAAGGTGCTGGCAGCCTGCATTCCAGTGCTTGCTGAAGGAGGAGTCCCTTACATCACTGGTTTCAGCATCACTTACCTGCTTCCTTGAAACATTTTTTTTTCCTTTTTTTTTGTATATTCAGGGTATGTATTTCTAGGACTATTTAAAGATTAGCTAAAGGCAAGATATTTTAGATTCCAAAAGCTGTAACTGTGTCAGTTGTGCACTCAAACAGGATTATCCTCCAACAGATAAAGACATAACCCTAAGTTTGCCATAGAAATAAAATACATTGATGTCTATTTTTGTATGAAATGGAGTTCTATATAATACTATTTAAAAAAAATCTACTTGCACTTACTATTTTACATTCTAAAATTATCATAAATCTGCTGTTTGAGTAACAGATCCTCAAATGTATGTATATATTTTTCCAACTAAAGCACTTGTTTAGCATTTTTCCTTGTAAGTCAGTACATCAAGTGTTCTGCACATGACTTGCTTTCCATATGAAATTTTAAAAGCCTGTGTAAAAAGTTGTAGTTTTTAAATGAAGAATGACTAAATCATATTTGGTGTCTCAGTGTTACATAACAAAGTAAAGCAGGCTTTTGTACTTAGGAAACCTTGAATGTAAAATGCTAAAGCATGTGTATTTTAACTGTATAAAACTTTTTAGGAGGAACATTTCACTTGTTGGTTTCATTTGTAAGCAAACTAAACAATGTTTGTAGCAGATGTCAAGCACATAACTCTAAAATATTTCTTCTCAAATGGACCAAAAAAAAGGGGTAAGTATATTGAGTACATGGCTCTGCTGTTACATGAGCCTGCATATTTAAAAACCAATGAAGTATTAAAGTAACTGCACTACTCATCACAACCCAGTGAGCACTGAAGATACAGGTTCCAGTTAGAGGTTTTTGGGCTGCTTTCACATGAAATTGGTGCTGGGGGAGGTAGAGGTTAAACACTGTTGTTTCTTTAGTCCAGGCATGGCAGCACCTGAGAGGAAAGGAGTTTTCTTGGGCAAAATCTTCCCCCTTTTGGGAACAGCACAGGCAGCTTTTATCCTATGAGGGCAATCAAACGGAACAAATGTGTTTTCTTGCTGGGGAATTTCACAAATGAAAAAAAAACCGGGCTACTGTTTTATGCCCAAGGTTCTGGAGCCTGCTCCATGTATAACTTCAGATGTCCTTCACATCACAGCAGCTCTCCAGCACTGGTGTCACTGGGAGTGACTTCATCCATCCATAGACACGGAGCTGTGGCTCATTAAACAATGAGCAGCTTACCTGGTTCTCCCCATGCCTAGTTTTCCAAAACTGAGGAAAGCAAAGTATATATTTGTTAGACAGCACTACAAACCACAAGCTGGATAGACAAAAAAGTAATTTAATAAGTCTTGCTCCTGGGAGATGCTTAATAGCCAGAAACACTCCTCAGATGAGCATCTAATCCACAAAGACATCAAAGCACTTCAATTAGACATTCACTCCACAGGGACAAGGCAAGGTTTTCTTTCTCTTCATCTGAGGTAAGGTCAAGCTCTTTAACATTAATGGTGCCGCTGCTCCAAATCTGCTTCAGAGCTTCCAGGTGTGACAAAGGAAAGCGCAGCCCATGAGTCTGCCGGGGAAGAAGAGAGAAAAACAACTCCTTCAGCTGAGTGCAGTGTCCTTATTCCACAGCAGCATGTGAGGCTGTGGGCAGGGAGCAGCAGGAATGTGCTCTGTTCCCACACTGCACTGCTTCACTGAGAGCATCCTCCAACAGACACAGTTTTATCTTCGTGGTGAAAATGCTGAACTCTGACATGTTCCAGCACACTTTATGAGGTAGGGATGTTTACAGCACGTGGTTTGCATGCTGAAGAATTAAATAACTTTAAATTTACGCTCTTGCCTAACCCTACCCATTATTTCTGGAAGGTCACAGAAGTTTATTACTATCTGCCATTGGCAGTCTTGGATATACTTTGACACAACCACAGAAAAGCTCCATTACCAAGCCTGGAGTAAAGGCAAGAAGGACTATTCTGGGCTCTGCACATGTTGTTCAGGTGCCAGTGTATTACCCCAGTTCTAGAGGACCAGTGAGATTTACCTCAAAAGGACAAAGTACCAGGCAAAAAGCCTTGCTGTAATTACAGAACAAGGATAGACTGTGTTCTGTTCTGCCTCTGTGGTGCATTTGTGCAGCCCTGAATTCAAGTGTTTGGGATCACAGACCCTAAGACAGAGCATCTCACTGTCATGAAAGCAGAAATGGAAGTTGAAAAGCTCAAAGCCACTCTTAAGAACGATTTATGTCTCAGTGAAAGCACCTTGCACACACAGGCAGGCGCAGAGGCAAACCATCTGCAGCCTTAATAACAATGTGAACAATTCCCTCCTTACTTTCCAGAACAAGGTAGGTTTTTAGTCACAGTGCTGACCCATCTACCCCAAACTGAACACGCCTACAGTTCCAGTGGATAGAGAACATAACATGGGTTGAGCATGGCAGTGATCTCTAAGGAATATGTGCTGGCATATCCAGTAGCCTCAAGAGAGGATGTGATAAGGACACACAGTAAGAGAGATGGTTTTAGCTTTGCTAACTAGGACGTAAGGCATGCACAAGAAATCCAGTTAACATCTCAAACATTTAATTAAGCATGAGATCACATTACTGAGCTGCTGTTAACTGCCTCTGTGTTGCAGCCTCAGCTCAGCTGGGTACTGTGGGGATGGGTAGAAATGCTCTGGGTGCTGAAGAACACAGCAGGACTCAAGCCCTGCTCCCATTCTGAGCAAGCTCATCCACTGCAGCAAAACCCACCATGGCAACCCAATTTTTGGGGTGTGTTTACAGGAACAAACCTGTGGTGTGCCATCCTCACTGGTAGTGTCATCTTCTGTCCCCATCATGTGGGTTTCTCTCCTGTTCTTTAAAGAATGATACACATAAACCATCTCCCTGCGAATTTCATCCTAAGAGACAGCAGGAAAAAAAAATTATGATCCACATCCTCAAATTCATCTCACTCCAGTTGCCAGTGCTCCTTAATTCTGGGGTCCACTCTTACAACAAAGAAAGCAAATCACTCTCTCAGCTGAATGATCCAACAGCCACCTCCCACAGCAGTAAGGGACTCCCCAAAACACCTCTGAAAATCTATTTACAATCATCTTCTGCTTTAAAACTGCCCCTACTATCAGAGTCACAGGTCTGATACTGTATAGAAAACAGGCCATTTAAGGGAAAGTATTAATGAACAGGTCTGCATCAAGACATTTCCACCCTGATACTGATCTGTCTCTTCAAAATGACATGTCCATTATCAATCCTTGGTCAAAGCTGTGCAAAGCAATTCAGAGCTCTCTGAAGTGCAGCTTGCACATCAAATTTGTTGACACAAACAAAATGGAAGAGAAAAAACAGAAAGTTATGGTATGTTTTTCTTGGAGGGAAAGATTCCACTCATCCAAAAAAACCTGAACTGTGCCAGATAATCTGTCCTGTNTTTAACTTGAGATAACAAAAAGCACTTCTACAATTTCATACTAATGAACTTTCATGGAAAAGAAGTAAACACAGCATAATGCAAGATGCCTGTAGCTGTTGTGGAACAACTTAGTAGTGTCACTGCTTAGATACAGAGGTAACTCAGAAGTGAAGACTAATGCAGCCACAATCAGCAGTTGCAATCAAGAGAATTCCCTCTCTTGAGGACACCTATTTTTATAACTTACTCATGTTCTTAAATACAAAGAATAGATTGAAAAAATGTATAATCAAGAGCTATAGAGGGCATTTAGCTGCTGTAATGATCCAGCCCATCTAACCTCAGACAAAAGCCACACAATCACAGGCTGAATTCAGCCTTGTAAGTCCTCTCCAGAAGGCTGAAGTGTGCTCTATCGCTGCTCAGCAAACGACCCCACAACATCCTAACAAACCCTCATGGGATTCAGGGTCCAGCTCAGTGCATCACCCTTTCAGTGCAGCACAAGAGAGGGACAAGTCCCAGGTCTGGCACTCCCCAGCCCACCCCAAGCACACAGGGGTGGCTTCATTGTACTCACAGCATTCTCTTGATCTGGTTCCACGGTGATGACAGCATGATCTCTGAACTGCAGCCTGATTTTGCTGTCAATTTTTGGCAATTTCCCACCTAAGAAAAATAAATCCTCCCTTAGAAAGGAAGAAAACCAGAAAAATGGTAGAAATTGAGCTCCTCTGTGCTCTCCTCACTCTCTTATGGCTGCACTTCCCAAACCTGCCATGGAAGGGGCAAAGGAGAAAGATTTTTTAATTCTCTCACCCTTCCAGTCTACAGATAACTGTAATATTGTACAAATAGCAAGCTAGAGGACAGGGGCAAATGCTACCAGTTTAAAGCTCTCAGGATACAGTTTATTAAAGCTGCCAATTCCAATCTAGGATAACGTTCTCCCACTCTTAGGGAGATGTGTCATCTTCCCCACTAGACAGAGTTAACCAACAGAGGGGTGCAAACACACTCGTGGGGCCTCACGCCACAGGAAGCTGATGCCAGGCTGTGACCTTTGCCTACCACAAAAGTCACAAGGGACCACGACATCAGCCAGTTTTGGTAACTTCCATACCCACCTGGAACCAAGGAATCAGAGCCACACCCCAGGCACGGCGGCAGGCGGTGTGTAATGAAGTCCTTCTTCATGTCAGCCGACCTCAGCTCCCCGGTGAGCTCCAGGCGGTCTGCGAGGCGCCGCAGAAGGACACTCAGCTGTCGGGTCGAGTCAGCTGCATTCACCTGCTGAACATCCACACAGAGTTGCTCCCCTGTGAATTCCAGCTGAACACACCAGGCCTAAGCCACTGGAGTAATGCTGTAAAAACCCGGACACTCCTCTTTTATCGTTGCAAAGGTCCCAAAACAACCTTTGTTTCTTTCCCACAAGCTGTTCACACACCAAAGATGAAGCTACTGCAATGCTGAAGGACATCAAGTGCAGCTGGAGAGACCCTTGTTCCTCTCACACACTGATGAGCTGATCAGCACCACAGTGTGTTGCAGTCAGGGTCTGGCGATCAGAAGATTTCGGGCTGTACGGAAAGATAGAGACCTTCCCCTCCCTAGGCAGCCAACAGCACTTAGCCAGTAACGTAAGCAGACGGAAGTGACACTCCAGACCCGGGTGATATAAACCCGTGTAAGCCCCCAATAAACGCCATTTGCTGTCCATCATACTGGTGTCTGCATGCACTTGGCCCGCGCGGCTGGGGGAGTAGCCGCCTGTGTCGTCACTGAACCAGGCCGCCAAGCTCAGAGGAGCAACAACAGTGTCACCATAAAGATGTCACACAACAATTTGCAGATCCATTAACTTTTAAAGACTCAAAAATCTGGCTTGAGAGGAACTCTGCCCCTCTGATAGGTCCCAAGCAAATACCATTACTCTCAGAAGGAAACAAGCCATAGAAGGACACTCATATGGAAGAAAAGCAGTGCCATTAGTCAATTACTCAGATGGAGCAAACCTCAGTCATCCTGAAAGCTTCAAACGAAGTGGTTGGGCTGCTAGACAAGGCAGTGCCCCTGCACTGAGCTTTCAGAGCTTGCCTCAGAGATGAAGTTTCACTGGGTGCACCATTATTCCCTCAGTCCCACCTACCTACCATAAGCAGTTGCCTTGGGATGCTTGTCCTCAGTGCCACGTCGTCCTTTGCTGTATCAAACACAAGGCCAGGAATTGCATCCAGCAAGAAATCTCCCCAAGAGCTGTTGGACAGGAAGGAAAAAAAACCAAATTACTGAAATAGCTGCACTGAAATAAAACAGGCATCTTAACTTGTGCCATGGGCTTGAAACCCTGACAATTCTCAACCTGCTTAGTGCCTTTGGCCATGCCAAGGAGGAACTGGTTTGAGAAGGGTCCAGTGTCTTCTGATTCCAGGTGCTTGCCATTTATCAGTGGATTCAGCTTAAAGCTGAGCTCAGTGAACAGAGAAACTCCTGTTAGGGCCATGTCACCCAGCAGGAGCAATAGAGCCTCACTGCACACAGCCAAGTGTGGGAGTTCTGTCACTTAATGTGCCTTGGAGACATTTATACTGAAGGAGGAAATGCACCCAGGGTTATCAAATCCAACATGGCATCAGTTTTTAACTGAACTGCTACCCCAGAAACAAGACCTCTACATATCCCTGCAGGGGTTTTAATGACACCTAACAGGCAGTTGGTAGTGCCTTGTTTGCATTAAATCCCCATTCTTAGCCTACATACTTAACCAAAAACATTGGCTTTGACATCTGTGCTTCTGCTCCCCAGTTGTAACAATAAACCAGAGCAGGAGAAAGAGGACTACTGCCAGCACCTTCTGTGCCCAGCTTGGGTCACCCTCATCAGGAAGAGGCTTATGCAAAAGTGCTGCCCTGCCCATGGGTGACCTTCTTGCCTCCCACATCCTCAGAGGCTGATTTAATGGACAAACATCCTGGGCATTAACAAGACTCCCACCTACCCAGGCCAGGCAGCAGGGCAGTACTTGTTACACCCTCAATTGGTTTTTTTTAATCATCTCCACTCAGGTGTTCCACTGTCTGATACACAGTGAGAAGGAAAAACTCTGGCCAGTAAAATGAATTAGACATCTTCTACTTCTTACAGCTTCCCTTCTCTTGCCCTCAGTATCCATTTGCCAGCAACTCACTGCTTTTCAAACTGTCCTGCTTATCCTCCATGTGCACATCCTGCTGGGATCCGACCCAGACAAACCAGGCTCCAGCACAGAGCTGTCCCTTTTGTCTTAAGTGCCTAAAAATACCTCTAAGTGCCACCTCCACCTCCTCCACAGCCATTTTCAAGGAGTCAAGGTCAAGGAGTTCTCTTCAGTTTTCCAGGGAAACGTTTCCAGATCATGCTTCCATCTACGACCCAAATCAAAACACCAGCCTGTACCAGGACTGCTGCTTATTTTCCCTATACTTGCTGACAGCACGTGCAGAGGCAGGATGTCAACACTTCATCACCTTCATGGGTGATGATTCCACTTTTTAACCTTAGAGGTGGAACAGCTTTTCCTTTCCCTCTCCTCATTATGCCACAAATCCCAGGGAATGTGCTCCCAACAGCACCATTGCTCAGGTAACACAGTGGGCTGCCCTTGGGCTCACAAAGTCACAGAAAAACTGCTCTGAGTCCACTCAAGCCTGCAGATCTCCAGCAATCCCATTACATGGAACCAAATTCTGGTCTTCCCTACCTGAGCAACAAATCTGTGCAGACTCAGCTGGATAAACCCTGTTCTGTAACACCTGATGCCAACCCAGCCTCTTTAACAAGCCACCCACTTCCAGGGTCACTCTTGTGTCACTAAGCCAGGGTTGAGAGAAGTGCTGGGTCAGCAAAAGGAAGTGGTGGGACACAAAAGGCAGGAGAAGGGAGAAGAGCCAGGCCAACCTTTTGGAGTGATCACTGTTGATTACCCTGAACATGCCACCAAACTTGCCATTGCCTCCTGCCCAACAAAGCAAGCCAAGCACCCCTTGCAACAGCAGTCAATGCTTGCAGAAAAAAGCTTTTTTGGGTTGTTTGGGGTTTTTTTGCTTTCTGAATATAAAGGCATGAGTGTAAATTAATCTGAACCCAGCTGTTAGAAAGACTCACACCTCTGAGCGGCTTCCACTTAACCCTCCCTCCAACTTGGAGGGGTGGCCACATGAAGAGTTACCAGCAGTACTGACATGCTCGGCTTCCAGAATGGCCCAGCTGGTGGTTAGAGATTCATCTCTCAGTTATCTTGAATACACTCAAACTTGCTCTGCCCTGTTTGTGGCTAACAGAAATCCTCCCCAACTCCTAACTAAGGCCAGTGACTCCAAACCCAGCATCCAAGAGGCTGATGTGGTGCTGATTAGAAACACTTCCTGGGGTGATAACAATGTTTTAGTGGGCACAAGGACCTGGTGTGTGTCATAAGAAACCTGACTTGCATGCATGGGGTAGGAGATAAAAACACAGATAAGCAGGAAATATTTGTAAGGAAGAACTGACATCAAATATGTCAGAAGACATGTGGGTGACTATCACACACAGGAGAAAACAGGATGAAAGGGGTAACTCATGACTGAGTTATGAAATGAATAGTAACTTCAGCCACTGATAGATTTATTTTTTTTTTTAAACACAAATGAATTTGCAGTTGTAGCATCTTCCACATTAAAGTCTACAGCTGGTAAATAATAAGGAATTAAAAAGCAATCAAGCTTGAAATCCTGGCAAACAGGCTGCTTCAAACAGCAACAGCCTTGCTCCCCTCCTTCCCCCAAACCTTCTATTACTGCTACCTCAAAACTAGCTTAGATTGCACCTGTATATATTCCATGTCACCACATCTCAGGTGTGTGCTATTCACACATCTGGGAGAGGAAAGCCATGCAGAAAAAAAAATAAAGAATAATTACTTGTTCTGGTAGGTACTGATGGTCACATGTGTTGAATAGGAGGTCCCAAGAGGAGTGTCAGCTTGGTGAATAGTCCCTCTTGGGAAGTACAGTAAGTCACCTGGCTGCAAAGAAATCAAAGAGAATTGAAACATTCAGGCCACCTGATCAAACCTTATTGGAGTCAAAACAGAGTAAATACTCCCTGAGCAGACAGACTTTACTTTAAAATCACAAAATACTTTAAGATCACAAAATTATCACACTTTAATGACATAAGCCAGAAGTTCAGAACCTTAAACTTTCCAACCTGTTGCCAATATTTACTATACACCTGTCTCAAAACACCAAACAAGCTCTCAGCAATATAGAACATGCAAACTCCTACAGAGCTGCACGAGGAGGACAAAGAAGCAGCTGAGATGAACCTGCTGGCAGAGAAGGGAAATGTGAACCTGGTAACATCACATCAAAACCACCCAGAAGGAAAGCCAAATATTCCAGTAACCGGTCACAATAATGTTGTCTGAAATTTTCAGTTAAAACGCTTAAACAGGTACAACCTTCCTCCGCCCTTTCTTCTCAAATATATAAATTAAAACCACACACTGAAAAAACTTTAGGAGAGTCAAGACAAGAAAGAAGCGCAAAGCACATGAAATTACCTCCAAGAAAGTTTACTTATGGCTTGTCCTGTAAACACCTATACAGTTGGACAGCACAGGCAAGACAGAAAATGCATAAAGTAACAATTATGAAATCTGATTCCATTCTTAGTTTGCAAGTCCTTAAATTTTGTCACAGCAGCTACTTCTAAGAGCCTACTGAACTAACCCAGATATATTCCACAGGAATACTTGATTTTTCATTGAATTGGAGGGTGGTTTTAGATTATGAGGCTTCACAGGACTTGGCAAGATCAAGTCTCTCCACCCATTTATAAGAAGCTGATCATAGACAGCTCTGTACATTTGCTTGTCTGAAGCCCTTTCTCTGCCATCCTCACCAGTGAGGGGACTAGACCAACCCATGAGTTTTCTGAATTCTCTTCATTTGAAAGAAGGAGAAAGGAAAGACTCTAGAAAGATGTTTGGGGAGGAAATAGAGTCATCTGACAGCATCCCTCCCAGAGGCATCTACAGACAACCAAAATTTGACATGGGCCACAGGAAGCAAGAAACATCAAACAGAAGACAAATTAATTAGAAACTTAGATAAAATGAAAGCCACTGAAGCCTGGCCCAAAATATTCCAGAAATTAAAAAGGGAACTGTAGGGAACTGTAATTTACTACTCTGCATCATCCAACACATGACAATATTACCATCTGTCACACTACACAGGTCGTGGTGTCCGTACCATATCCAGTGTCACACTATTCCTACAACACCTACACCCAAAATGCTCTGGGAAGAGCAGGGACCTTGCAGAGAAAAGCCCTATAACAGACCAAAAGGAAACTCCTGAGGCTTCCAACATGGAGCAGCACCATAACCTGGATAAGTAACACCTCAAAAGTATAAGCCTGTAAAACAGAGCAGGACAAGCACCAGATTTCCTTGCTGGCTCAGGGGCTGCACTCAGGGTCTTCATGAAATGCTCCTTTTATTCCAAATAGCAACAAGCAAACACTTGAATTTCAGGTTTGGAAAAAGGAAAAGCAATGAATACAGGAACTAGTTCACGCTTTTGTTTCTCAGCCAAGGATAAATATTTCAATCTGATTCAGCAGAGCAGTGACAATGGTCAGTGCAGCAGTAACTCTCTGTGCACAGAAGGATTAGCCTGATTGATTACAGGTAGCATGTGAAGGCACAACAATGTTTAATAACCAAATATAAACGAAATGGTTTTTCACAACTCCACAAACACCATCCAGGGTGCCCAATCTGGTGCATTTCCAGAAGTAACTGGGGGGTTTTGTCCATTATTTAAATACTAAAAGCAAAGGATACCTTTGAAGAAGGTTAGACAACTATCACCCACATTTTCTCGTGCTCAGTGTTTTGTGTGCAAACCCTCCCCTCAATTTCACAGCCACAATTGCTCAGAATACTGTCTTCAAGAAACAGACCATTTGAAACTTTTCTCATAACCAAAGCCCAAAGCACCTGAAACAATTAAATTACAATACCTTTAATATGAACTCATGTGTGGGATTCCCAATCCTATCTTCTGATTCAACATTATATTCCCGAGCTAAGTACACTGTTGGTTTGTAGAGTCTCCAGTGCTTCTCACCTTCTAGCTGAAGGATAAACACCTGCAAGACCATAAATCCAAATCCATCAGCAAGTTTACTGCCCATCCCGCATCCAGCTGATCAGGTGTTTTAAGTTGTCTTCTGACTTGCCAACTGTGGGGAATCAAGCCAGGAATCAGGGACAGAAAGAAAACGGTGGCAACACCACAAATTGCTTTTCTGACAAAGATTACAGAGATTTCCCCTTCCCTTCTCTCAGCTATTCCACAGCATGGCAAACAATTCCTTTCACATTAATTTTCAGAAATCTGCAATGCATAAATTTACATTTGAACTCTGATTTTTTGATCTCTATTTAGAGACAACAGATAGAACTGTGAAGTGTGATCTGCTTTATCCTAAGGTAGGCATTTGGAAATCCCTGCTTCTCTCCAGTCACTTAAGTGCTAGAAAACTAACTCAAAAGGGACATATGCCACACAAATGTCCACAATTTCAGGTGAAAGAGGCTTACCACCATTCACATTCAGCATCAGAAACCTCTGTAGGGTGCTCTATGGGGGTTGATGACATGAGCCAGAAATGCTGGATGTGGGGCTGGTGAGCAACAAGCACAGGGAAAACGAAGTTCTATATGTATTTAAATGGAAATGAACATGTCAAGAAGCAAAATACACATGTAAAGGTTTGGTTTGAGTGGGATTGCCCAACTTTTTTTTATAATGCAGTGTATATTTGCATGTTTCTTTTAGAAGCTAATTTAAAACGCATTTGGACCATAGGGCTTCATCGTGTCAGTAACTTCTTAAAAAGAGCAGGACCAACAAGCACAACCAGTCTGCTTTCACTGTCCATCTGAAGAGACAGCAGTACTTAGTAAAGGAAAAAGTAGTTGTAAACTCTTGGGGCTTGAATGAAGTGAAAATGAAAAAAAAGGTGCTAGAAAGCTTCTGCAGCTGTGAAAACAAACTCTCTTCTCATCTAATGGAAATACCAGGTTTGAAAAACCCAGTTAACATGATATTATGATTAGATATTACTACTAGTCTATTTTCAGCACAAATATGTAAGAAAAACAACTATAAGGAAACAAAAATAACAACCCTAAGTTTTCAGTGGAAAAAAAACCATCTTCCTGTAATGTTTATTGGGGGGAGGGCTGGAAACACACATACAGGTATCCACTGCCAGCAGCAGAGGCGCCTGCTCAGGGTCACAGACAAGGCTGCGCTGTCCTACCTCAACATCATCGTAGTGAGGGGGAAGGCCCTGGGATCCCTGGGGTGTCATGTAAACATTGGACCCCACCAGAGACCCAAAGTAGCACTCCAGCTTCTCCTGAATCTTCCACAGCTCCTCCTGTAAAAAGAAACTATGCTGTTACAGCTGAAGAGCTCAGCCAAGCCCAGCCCATGGCTTGGGAAGAATGATCACATCCCACAGGGAGGGAGGCTGGGAAGGCAGGTGTTCTGTATCAGTGTTTCTCCTGAAGGTGCAAAGGAGATCTGCCATGAAAGTAACTGCAAAGCCAAAAAGGCTGGTGCCCCAACACAGCAGAGATGTTTGTTCTCTTCCCTGTGCCATCTTTAGGCTGCAAAACCAGACAAACAAGGCTAAGCAGAGGAAAACAAACCACCCACCATCCCACAAACAGCAAAGGCAGTAAGCAGAAACAGGACTTGCACTATAAAGGCCTGCACCAGGGAGAGCACACAGAGGTCAGACCCTTCCCCAGTTACTCCAGTCATTTGGGAATATTTGAGAACAAACTTTACTCATCCACACCCAATATGTGATGCATAAGGCACCAAAAATAAGCAGCAAAACATGCCAAGTACCACACAAGTGCAGCACGGCCATGAAAACTGTGATCAGCCAGCAGCACTACACCTGGGACTCAGCTTGTATTTGGGACCTTATTAGGGTCCACCTCACAATTAAATTGTTTTGACACCTTTGGACAAAAAATAGGACTGCCTAAATCCAAGTACCACAAGCATCCAAGTCCTTCACAGAACTGTGCAGCACTGCCTCCTTCTCACACACAAACACTGAGGACACTCAGCCAAATTGGGGTGGTGCACTTCCACGGTGCAACCCACTGGCAAGAACAGTGGAGTGTCCTGGAAATATTTCACGTGGTTTCACACCTTGTGCTCCATTAAAAGGAGGTGGCTCAAAACCCCCCATTTTTACACAGAAGCAGCAGGGCAGGAGGGATAATTCAAGCCCAGATCCGAAACCATCCATTTTGTGCATTTATTTTTTTCCCAAACTTTTATGTGGCAAAGCAGAATTTTAAAAAGAATACTTAGTATGATAGCACGAGTCAGATTTTGTTCTGACTGAAGAGCACTGAAACATGATGGATGGTGCAAAAGTATAAACTGTGTTTTAACACAGTTCATGAAAAGATTTCAGCAGGTCATCAATGACAACTACTTCTCCTGCGGATAGAAATTAATTAAGCCAGGTCTAATGAAACTCAAGCACATCACATTATAAAGCCAGCATTAATTATTTCCTATTAAACAATCCCACCTTAAATCTCTGAGGCTGATGAAACTGTACAGTTGCCTTTTTCTGGTCAAAGTCCTTCTTCAGCTGCATGTAATTCACTTTACCATCTTTATTTAAAACTTTCTTTTTGCCATTCACACACCTGCAGACATTTACATCTCGGCCGTAGTACAGGCCCTGGCTGCACAGCTCCTTCAGGTCTGACAACTGGAACAGGGACAGGTAGTAAGCAGCCACCAGGGGGTCATTCCTTTGGACAAGGAGAGGCTTTTGCTCCCAGTACTCCCTGAAAAACACCTCTTCTTTGATGGGGGAGATCAAGCTTCTGAAGAGGCTGTCTGGGCTTTCAAAATTCAGGACTGGTGGAGAACAAGCTGCTTCCAATTTCGCCCGTTTGCACTGTGCCTCAGTCTCCTTTCCCATTCCAGCATGCTTCCCTCCTTTCTTGGGCATGTTCCTGTTCAAGAGAAGAGAGGGCCAAAACAACCATCAACATGACCTCAAGAGCTCACAGGCCCAGAGCAGAACTCTTTAACTTATCCAATGGGATATCACAGTAATCTGGGAATAGCTCTGGGTTCAGAGGCTCACTATTTGCTCCAAGCAGCAGAAGATGGAAAGCCCACAGCAGGCCTCCAGTCCTCTCTCAAACCTTAGCAAACTCCAAATGGGACCTGCTGTTCCCACAGCTGAGTTTATACTAAAAAACATGCCATGAAACCCAATGGATGTGTACAAATTCAGGAGCCCACCCACATAAAGAACCTGTGGTCAACTCCTCTTCTGTAGCAAGAACTGCAAAATAGCTTTAAAAATTAACTCAGCTTTAAGAGCTTTAATGGCAACATGCAGAGGGAAGTGGAGAGAGGGGACAGGATCAGAAACTTGTACTCTATTACACTTCCTTGAAATGCATTCAGTTTACAGAAGACAGGGAACATCATTATGTCTTTCTGATGATGCTCTGTAATTACTAAAATTACAAGTTTAAAACTTGTAAAGTTTACTTGTTGAAGAACTAAAATGCCAAGATTCTGCTTTCATTCCTGCTAAGCTGTCAAACTTTTTTTGTTTATGTTGAACAAAGAGAATTCTTTCATACATGTACAGACACTTAAAGTTGAAAGTCATTTACTTTGGTTTTTGAGGCAGATAGTATGATTGTGCACTATTGTGCTAAAATAAAAGCTAATCCACAGACAGTTTAGCTGCCAAGTTCTCAGGAAAGGTAAAGCAAAAATCAAGCAATGACAGGTCTAACACTGTAAGTATGTGCACATATAGTTGCCTTGAGTTTGCACCAGCATTTCATCTCCTGGAGTGCCACACAGCAGGAGAAGCCTGCCTGAGGACCTGAGCTAAAGATCCTGAGGATCTGAGCTAAAGATTCTCAGGATAAGCCAGCCCAAGCCCTGGAGCACTCAAGCCTCCCAGCCAGGTCTGGGCTTGCCAACTCAAACCTACTGTGGGCAGGTGTGAGCAAGCCTGTGGAACACACACATGAGAAGTTTGAATATGCTGATGCTGTAATTCCTAGGTAAAAACAACAGCTCTACTCCCAGAAGGAAATGCTATCAATCCAATATCTTGAAACTAGAACTCTAGTTCTGGTATTTACGTGCAGCATTAAGTTCCTCTGTGCAGCAGGACACCCTTGCTGACCCACTAACTCCTGGGCAGTGTTTCATCAGCAGTCCCTGCAAAAGCCTGTCCTTCAGCAGTAACCTATGGTCACCTCAGCCCTGCAGGAGGGAATTCACACCACCTCCTTCCCAGAGGACAGACATTCCCAACTGCAGCAGGGTGCAGTTCTGTATGAGGCAAGGGAATGCTTAAAAAATTCAAGACTGAAAATGAGTCTCTGACAGAAAGATCTGAAGATGCTGCCAAGCACTGAGGTCTACAGCTGACATCCCCAAACAGCAGCAACACAAATTCAATCAAAGCCTGAGTTACCAGTTTCGAATTCCAGACCTAAATCCATCATATCAAACTCCCAGCTCACTCACAACTGATCTAAAGAAGATACATTCAGGTATGTACCAGTCACAGAATGCATCTTCATTTACAACTGTAGACTCACAGAGTGGCTGGGATGGAAGAGACCATGGGCAGGGATACTTCTGACTCATCATGGCTGGACTTCGCGAATGAAGATTTGGGAGGGTTTTACCCATGCTCGCTGCAAGCGCACTGATGGCTGATCCCTCGAGCCTGCGCAGTGGATTTTTTAGGTGAGGCACAGTGTGCGCGGAACTGGCCCCACCCTTTACTCCTGAGGTTCATCTGCCAGGTCCTAGCAAGCTTGGCCGGTGACAGCGAGGTCCTCAGGATGTAGGTTTGGTTAGAGGATCCCTCTCTTAGATGGATGGCCTGACAGGGCTGAGCGAGCTCTATCTGCCCGGGTTTGGAGTTAGAGTTGCCCTTCTCCCAGGACGGTTGCTGGGCGGCTGACGAGCCCATCCTGCCCGAGGACACACTTTGACCCTTCAGTTGAGACCTGACCAGCACGGGAGACCCTGCCGAAGGCATAAACCACCGCCAGTATAGCTCACAACCTCATAAGGGCACACAAGCTTCTCCCCCACGACAAGGGGGTGTCTGTGGAGAAGACCTCCGACTAGATCCAGGTGCTCAAACGCCCACCTGACAGGATCCAACAGGCCTTGGACACTTCAGGGATGGGGCATCCACAGTTTCTCTGGGCAACCTGTGCCAGGGCCTCAGCACCCTCTTCAGACAAAAATTCTCACATTTATCTAAACCTATCCTGTCTCACCTTCAAGCCACTGCCCCTTGTCCTGTGCTACAGGCCCTCGTACAAAGTCTCTCTCCATCTTTTTGTAGCATTTGAGTGTTGAAAGGCTGCCAAAGGGTCTCCAGAGAGACTTCTCCAGGCCGAACCCCCCCCGACTCTCTCAGCCTGCCTTCACAGCAGCTCCATCCCCCTAATCCCCTTCGTGCCCTCCCCCGGACCTGCTGCAAGGATGCGCGTCCTTCTCTCGCTGGGTACCGCGGAGCTGGGTGCGGCGCTCCCGCTGGAGGGGCGGCGGGGTGGGATGCCCTCCCTCACCCACTGCTTTGGATGCAGCCCGGGATACCACCACGGGCTCCCCGGGCTGGGAGCGCTCCCTGCCCGCTCAGACCCAGCTTTTCACCCACCAGCACCCCGAGCCCTCCCGTGCGGCGCAGGAGCCGCACAGGCGCCGCCCGCGCCCGCTCCACGTGCTCCCATCGCGCCGGGGGCTTCTCCCTGAGCACCAGCGGGAACACCGCCTCCATCTCTCCACCCCTCCATGTCTCCATCTCTGCATCCCGTCCCTCCCCGCGGCCGCGCACTCACCCGGCAGGAAGGGAGGAAGCGAGGGAGGGANCGGGTGGAAGGAGGATGTGCCGGGTGGATCGCAGGCAGGATGTGCCGGTGGAAGCAGGAGGCGGTCGCTGCGACGCTGGGAGTCACGGGAGGAGACGCTTCCGGGCGTCCGGCAGGGAGTACAGCAGCCTTCCAGCGTTATTCCAGCGTGTATTCCGGCAGGAAAGCAGCAGCATCTCGGCTAAGGTTCATGACACGAGTTACGTTTTGCTTCGTACAACAGCGCCCGGGTCCAGCTGCATTATTTATTTCTTTTCTGCACGAAAATTCTGTCATAAGCAAATAAATGTTAGGTAGGCTTTGCTAAAGCTTTGTTGTCGTGCGCTGATAGTTCGAAGGATACGGAGTAGAACTAGCAGGAAACCGTGTATTTTGGAAGCCTCGGCAGCCTTGCAGTGCATGATGTAAATGCAAAGTTATACTGCCAAAAGTGAATTCTAGAAGAGCTTTTAAATGACAGGTAACAGAGGGGACTGTGTCCTATCAACAGCAGAGCCTTTCACATCTCCAACACCAACTCAGAGCCCTCCCTCTGTGGAAAATGGTTTTGCCGCCGTGTTCCCCCTCGCAGTGTGGTTGTTACTCACACTGTAACAGCTCCTGCTTCCCTGGCACTAGCTGGATCATCTGGAACAAGTGTTATGTGATTCCAGCGGGTTCTGCATTCATGGATGCATCCAACAAACTCCTACGTGCTGAACAGAGAAGCTGGCAAAATACTGTATATGGGAAAGGGGGATGGAGGAGAGAAGAAGGCAAACACTGCTCATCCTGTTCAGTCCTTGTTCCTTTAGCACCTGGATCTCTCTGTCACCAGCCTACCAAAATATGGTCACTTGAACTTGAAATACAGATCAATCAGAATGTGGCTGGGTTACCAGGAGAGAGATGTGGCCAGGGCTGAACCTACAGCTGTCTTAATTGTAGAAATATGTACAAATTACGTAGCAAACTTAAGTTTATGCATTTTTTCTTCATAGGCCTGTGAATTTCCAAGGAGAAGACATTCTCTACTTTCTGAGTTCATCACTACAACACTCAATATTCAGAACACTTTGCAAAAATTGTTAAATTGCAAATATTTTAAGGTGAATGCTCACCAATAGTTAGGATATTCAAAGGCATACATTTTTGCACCTATGTGAAAAATAGGTCACTGTCATGAAAATCTCTTTATTTCTTTCATGAGAGTTACAAAGCTTTGAAGGATGAAGCAGTTCTCCAGACTTAAAAGTTTTCATGACCTAAATTAACACAGGATGTTTTCTTACCACAGATGGGTGTAGCAGCAGATGTTAAAAATAGGGAGGCCACATCTTGCACCCTAGTTAGTTACAGGCACCATTATTAGCTATTACTTCTGTTCAAAAAATCCACAGAGTACCCTCAGCATAGCCGCCTGAGCACCACCAAGATGAACACTCACACAAATATGTGTTTACATAATGGCTGTGGTGTTTTAACTTGCAATAAATGCTGTGGGACATAAACCAGTAGGAATGGGAAATACTTTTGAGTACCTTTTTAAAGACTTCCATACTGGTCAGTGGAGACAAATTGACTGGAAGCATTTATTGCCATCCCTGTCAGGAAGGTAACATACTTACGAGGAAGATCATGGGTGCTGCAGCCAGCAGCACGCTCTAGACAAGAAATTATGTATTTAAATACCATTTGATTTTTTTTACTACTTACACAAGCAATAGATTTTTGAAGTGTAATTGACCCCTGTCATGGCGTTAAGGTAAAAATTACAAGCTTTGCTGTAAAAATACCAAGTTTCATCATTATTTACAAGGGCATGTAGTGACAGGACAAGGGGGAATGGCTTCAAACTGACAGAGGGCTGATATAGATTGGGTATTAGAGAATAATTCCTTACTGTGAGGGTGGTGAGGCATTGCAACAGGTTACCCAAAGAAGTTTTGGATGTCCCATCCCTGAAGTGTCCAAGGCCAGGCTGGATGGGGCTCTGGGCAGCCTGGTCAGGTGGAAGGTGGAAGGTGTCCCTGCCCATGGCAGGGGATTGGAATAAGATCAACTATAGTACCTTGGGTGGGAAGAACCCTTTGCCAATGGTCACATTCACAGCTGGATGTGACAACAGTTTCTTCCATTAAAGCAAGCTGTGCAGCTTTCTGGCACCTACATAAGTTGTGCCTGAAAGGTGCCAGGCAGCAATCTCTTTATCTTCACACTTCCAATTGTGGACCAGTTTTCTGGACATGGGGCTTGGGCATGCAGTGCTGTGGGGCTTCTGCTGCTGCAGATTCTGTAGGAAATTTAGAAGAGTGAACTTGTTTGGGTCAAGAAGCACGTGGGAGTTTTTTCTGTTGGAGGCTGATGATTTGCTGTTGGCTACACAAATACTTCGTGTAAGGTGGATAAAAAATACATGAAAACAATGATGTTATAGTCATGTGAAACGTTTAGGGCACATACATCTGGAGTAATTAGATGGGATCTTCTCAGGCAATCTGGAACATCTCTGCAGGATATCTCCATAACAGCAGTGCAGGAACAAGGCTGTGATGGTGTATTTATATATATATATATATATATATATATCTCACAC
>VXAU01003447.1:156162-175360 GCA_013399695.1 Formicarius rufipectus | reverse complement strand
ATATATATATATCTCACACATTTGCTCAGCTTGAGGTCTAACATGCTGTTGCCAAAGCCTGTGTGTTCCCAGCATTGTCATTCCTGGTATGGTTCTGCTTTCCGTGGCAGGATTTCCTGGAAGAGTATCAAAGCCCACTTAGCTCTGATAATTTGTTTGGCAGCAAACTGCCTGCCAAAGTACCCACTCACTCCAGGAGATTTCAGTCACCCAGTGTGCAGTGTGTCACCAGCTTCTCCAGCTCTGGATCTGGGAGCTTGGCAAATGCAGCTTTTTGGAAAAGCAAGAGATATATGAGCAAATAAGCTGGGAGCTTGGGAAAATAAGTGAAAAATAAATAAATAAATAAACCAGAGCTTGATTTGGGCTTCCAAATTTATTCCCATTTCCTTGACCAATAAACTTGACCAAGCATTTACTTTGTGACATTTTTTGCCACCACAAATGATTATTTTGAACTGACTTTCTAAATAAAAACTTAGTTCATTGTGACAGACAAACCCAATGAATGTAAGTGGAACATGCTCCTTATTTGGGAAAGTCACAAAAGTAATCTTGATTCTTTTCTGGTGCTGTGAACACTGTCTGTATGTGTCCCCGATTCAACCTCCTTAGCCTGAACTTAAGGATATTTCCATGCAGGATTCATCTGAGATCACCAGGATTCCTGTATACATCTGTTTTGGCACAGCTGATTCCTTTTATTCCCATGTGTCTCTGTGGGACCTGGAACTGTGCTGAGGATCACTGCTGCAAACAGGCAGATGCAGCTTCTCCTCACTGTAACATTCAACTTCGAGCCAAAGGGAGGAGGAGGGGACAAAACCCCAAGCTCGCATGAAGTATAAAGCAGAAGAACCAGGTTCTGCTGAAGATGTGGTCGGTTTGTTCTCTTGACAAAGTTTTTTAGAATCTCTGTCTCAAAGCCTGTGTTTCTAGATCAGACAGTTCTGCAGCAAGCAGGTGATAACAGCAGAGGCAGAGGTGTGTGGTTGTCACAGGAAGGGTAAAGCTCTTGCCAGGGATGCTGGCCATCCACCTGGGAGGTGGCTGTCAGACATCAAGGGCATCAGATCTGGGACATTGTTCTTGTGCTGCCTCAGGGACTACTGGGCAAAATTTCTCCAAAATAAAGGTCCCATGGAGGGTCATGGACAGCTGGCAAGGGTGAGGGTTTTTCTTGAGGTGCTGACAATGTACAATCTACAAAGTCCCATTGGCCTTGCTTCCTGCTTTCTCCTGGTCCCTACTCCACTGCTAAGCCATACTTTTGCCCCTATTTACCGATGGTAGAGGCTGCTGAGGTGCACACAGGTTGCCCAGCAAAACTCAAATGCAGCAAGTGAAACAAAAATAGGAGACATGTGAAAGAGATTGGTGCCAATTCCTACAAAAATAGACCACAAGTGGAGAACAAACGGAAAGGCAGTGGAGGAATGGTTTAGATGTAGGTAGACTGGATAATACCTCAGGTGGGAGCTGCTGTCTGCTCAGGTATGTGATAAAGGGCTCCCTTAGTGGCCAAACTGCTTCTATGCTATTGCAGCAGGAACATATGCATGGGATTGCCCTGGTGAAGCATAGCAGAGTCCAGGTGAAAAAAACCAGACACTTGAGAGTTTTTCATTAAGTTTTGCTGCTAACCAAAAGAGCTCAGGTTTGACACAAAAGTCCATTTTGGAAACTTTTAACCCTTTCCTCTGCTGCTGTTGCATTATTTTTAAAGTATGAGTCTACCCTCGTATGCAAAATAGCATCTCTCAAGGATTTTTGTTCATATGTACAAACCCCAGTAAAAAAAGTTGAAAACAATATATACACTGGGAAATATAATCCTGGAATATGTGTCAATAGCATGATTGTTCTGTAAAATAATCCTGCCCACGTTTCCCTTCAGAGATCTCTTCCTCTTCAAGCGTGGTGTGTCCACATTGGAGATGTTGGTTTCACTTGTCCGAGTCTCATTCTCCTCACAGGGATCTGAGAAAGCAGACAGGTCCATGTCCACGTCCGTGTCATGAAAACAGCCATCAAAAGCCATTGCTTGCACTGCATCAATATACATTCCTGAGGCCTGGCAACAAAGAATAGTTATTCTGTGTGTTGAGGAGCCATTTCAGTAAATTATGAACAAATCAAAGAGAATAAAGCTTTCCCTTCAGTGTTGTTCTCTCTTGGAGAGCATATGGAGAACAGAGCTATCTCAGAGTATGGCAGTGTGTGGGGCCTGCCCCCTTGGGCAGGGCATGAGCAAGGAAGGGGATATACGTGATAAAACACTCTTGTCTGACTGATTATTGCCAGCTGCTGGCTGGCAATACATGCCCCAGCTTCTGAAACAGAAGGATCAAACTCTCTCCTGCAGGTTTGCATTGCTGGAGTTGTGGGAAACAACTTCAAACATTTCCATCAGATCATGTGACCAACATATGCACCCTTTCCGTGGTTTACCCCTCATGATATTCCAGAAGACGAGTTTACAGGGGGGGATGTTCTTGAAGCAAAGGTTTTAAGTGAGTGCTTCACAGAAACCAGAAGTTTAACTTGCAACTATTTCTGCTCCAGACACACTCTTCTAAAAATGACCTTGTCATTTGGGACAAAAAGGCATCATCATACCCATCTTCCTAACTGAAAATGGCAAAGCAGTAAAAGGAGAAACGGACTCTGCTTCACAGGAAACAGGAGGGAATACCACATTCTGGGATCTGTTCCAGAGAGAGGCAAAATGCCTTGATTGACAGGTATTTGGGAACAGAAGGAAGGTTACCTTCCTCTGAGGGGGAAAAAAAATCAGGAGGTAGGTATTCTCTAATATCTGCTACAAGAAAAGGAAGGGGAAAAAAAAGCACAGACCTTCTCAGAGAAAACAATACATTTCCTCCCTTCAACCAAGTCAAAAAAAGTGAGATATAGAGTGGAAAGAGATGGTTACTGTTCTGTTATCACAGAGTATCAGAATTCCTCTGTGGCTTCTATGGTGCTTTCTGAAGTAAGAAAACACAGAGGATTATACCTTGCCCCTTTTTTTGAGTTGCTTTCTCTCTTCAATTGTGGTGAGATAGTTCACTGCTGCGTATTCAATGACGGACAGGAAGACGAAAAGGAAGCTGATCCATAAATACACATCCACAGCCTTTATGTAAGACACTTGAGGCATTGAGGCACTTACTCCTGTCATGATGGTTGACATTGTCAGCACTGTAGTTATACCTGCCAAGGAAAGAGGGGAGGTTATCCTAATACTGACCAGCCGGTTCTCTTTAGCTTACCATCCCTCGGATAGCACAGCTTTTTGAGGGTCTGTGATTGACACCACCTTTAACTTCATCATACAGGCTCTGAGAAGGGGAGTGAACCATGAAGGACCCATCACATGCAATACTGAAACCAGTAAATCATCCCCTTGCTCAGTGCATGCAGTCAGAGCTGCAGCACAGCAGCTACTAACAGCAGGGAGACAAGCATGGTGATGGAGCAGCATAAGGAACACATTTCTGTGGCAGCTTCAGGCACTGCTGCAGACAAGTGAAAGCAGGTTTGTGGGCTTCCCTCACTTCCCAGAGCCAGGGTGGCCACTACACGCTTTCTTGTCCAGGAGAATCCCTAAAGAATCACCAATTTCCCTCCCAGTCCTTTCTCAAAGGAAAACATTTATCAACTTGTATGTCTCTGTCATAACTCCATTGCTCTCTGAAAATAATCTAGCATAAAAATGTTACATCCTTTGAAACTAAGAAAAAAAAAAATAAACCTTACTGTTTACTTCAGTATGACCAGAATTTAACCCTCATCTTTTCGGTCTCTCCCCTTACGTCAGCTATTCCTCTCACTTTGGTTTGCTCCACCTCACTTAAAAGAAATCACCAAACTCAGGCTCTGCTTTTAAAGAAATGAAGACATCTCAAGTGAGACAGCACTGGCTGACACGTGGCCTGTCAGCTGGGTCTCAGAGCAGCCCTTCTCCAGTTCTACACTAGTTCAAGTCCACTGGAACACACAGAAGTTTTCCCTCTCCCTCTCTCCTTAGGCTGAAGGATGGAGTTTGAAATATACCATATAAGAGGAAATCAATTTATTTAAAATACATATACTCTAGGCTTTGGTGCTAAGCTTTTTTATTGTTAACATTACCTATAAATTATGTATCCTTATGCTAATGAAATGTGCTTTATTCATAGAACTCCTGATGCACAACCTTCAGCAGAAATCCATATATAAAGAACATGATCAGCAAAACCATCCTGACAACATTAAAAATGGCCTCCTGAGACTGAAAGTTATTTTTAAAGGTGAATCTAAATTTCTTATGAATAACAGGAATTAGTAGGTGCATTAATAAAAGTAGACAGGAGGTACCATAATTTGTTTTCAGATTAACAAATAGATTTATATCCCATGTATTCATAGCTTTAGACTGTGCCAATAGAAAGGGATCTGAGGTACATACAGCCCTATTTTTTTCTAGATTGATATAGCTATAGATAAAAATAGAGGGCTTTTTCACTTATTTACCAAATATGACAACATACAGTTGACTTCTGGGACCAGCACCAGTGAGAAGAAAGAAGAGGAACTTCCCCATATTAAACAAGAGTTGCAGGACTCAGATACATATGGTTATATTAGATACTCTAGTAAATTTCCATCACGTCTTTGGAGATGCTAATTTTTGAAAAGATATTCTAAAAGCATCAGAACTAAATTCCCAACAAAGGCAGTCCTAAAGTGGAATTCACTGAGAAAAACAATGAACTTCTAGAAAAAAACCTCTATCATTAGTCCTTTTCTCCTGAGCTGAGGTGTTCAGAACTAAACCGAAGAGAGAAGAAAGATGCTCAACTTACTCGTTGGCTTCCACAGAAGACTGTGCCTTGCACAGTTAGGACACAAAAGCAAACAAAGTCCAACAACGAAAGGCTTTGCTACAAAAGGCACCTGGCTCCAACTTGGTAGGAAGATAAGAAATATTTCTAGAAAAAAAGAAGAGCTGCAGAGCTTTTAGCTTGTGGTATGCCTAATGAACCACAGATTTGGGAACTGACTACCTGTTTGTGGGGAGGAGGGACAAAAACCCAGGCTTTGCGTTTAAGTAAAATTCTGCATCGGGAAGTCTGCAGAATCATCCCTTTTTGCTTCTGAGGTGTGTGAGCTGTTTTCTAATATAACAAAGCCAATCTGAACAAACATTCCATTTCCAAATACAGATGTTGGCTAAAGGTCGTGACAACAGTGGCAATATTAGTGTTTTTCAGACAGTTACTTGGTGTACTTTTGCATGTCCTGTGTAAATAAGAAGCTAAGGTAACATCAAAGCCTCTCCCCCCTGCATTGTACACTTCCCAAAGAATACACATTAAAGATTCACCTAGTGATACCCTGGCAGGAACAGCTCTTCTGTCAATCCAAAATGACACCCAAGACAGCATCACCATCAGCATGGCTGGGAAATAGGATTGTAGCACAAAAAAGAAAATATGTCTTCGGAGTGCAAAGTTGATAAAAAGTCGATTGTACCAACCTATTGGAAAAAAGGAAGGAGAACAGGTTGAAGAAGACAAAAGGGTTGTGTTATTTGTAAGCTCTATTCACTGGCCCCTTCCTTCCAGCAGGTGTGATGTATCCACATCAGTAACAGCAAATGCTTGAGAAACCTTGCCACCACCTTAGTTTTACTTTATAAATTGTCCATTGTACCTCATTAAAGTACTTCTGCCTTGGGAGTGAAGCATCACTATTACACACATAAAATACTGTGTTATAACTGAGGTTAGGAAATTGAAAAAAGTTAAATCGACTTCAAGTGAACCTGTCAGGAGAATACACACAGAATATAATTGCACAGTGAAGCCAACACCTTGCCTCCTCCAAAAAGTAGCCTGCCTTCTCTCATTCTAAAATACCCAGCAAGAAGCAGCCCTCTGTTCCCCTCGGTCAGAGCAGCTCGCCTGCCCAGTGCTGACTTTAGAGGAGAGGGTGCCACCTAGTGAATTTCGAGGCGTGCTCTGCCTGTGCAGCACAGCAGGAAAACCAATATACAGTGAGGAGAAAAGACGGCAAAAGTGGGTGGCTCGGCAGCACCTGCCTGTCCAGGACATCCATGAGCCCATGTTGAAGCACTCATGCCATCACAAGGAATTATTTCATAGAAAAGAATATATCAAAATTACCCCCAAATAATATTAGACATAATCTATTGTGTATTCAGCTGCAGAGCTGGTTTTTTGTTTGAAAAATTACTGTCTCTAAAATGGATTTAATTGCTGCTCTTTTGGATCCAGGGAATTCCAAAAGCCTAAACACTACCCTGAGATTCACAGGAGAGGATATGGGGAACCTGAAATGCAGAAAGCTGCTTTGTGAGCAGCATTTTTTTCCTTGTTTTGCCCGAGATTTTAGGGGAGATGATTCCCATTAGAATTGTGCCGATTGTTCCCTACCATTATTTACTTGGAGGATAAATTTTCTTCCAATAAGAAGCAAAATAAATGAGCAAGAGAAAGTGGAACCTCCTGAGCAAAACAAAAGCTCAAAGCCAAAGAAAAGTAAAAGTCTACAAGAGACAGCATTCTAACAGATAAGGTATAAGCACTATTCAGTTACTTCCCAGTGGTCCCTGTAACTTCAAGAAAAAGTCTTTCACCTTTCTGTTGCTGAGTTCAGCTGTGAAAAACATTTTCATGTAAGTGTTAAGTTACACTTTGCAAAGTGCAAGGTGCTGCAAAGCCCTGGGCACAGGGGCACTGTGAGGGTGCACTGTTGTGCACGAGGCTGTTTGCTTGTGTGAGTGTTTTTTGATGGGAATGGCAGAGCAGAGAGAAGCCAGCTGAGTTCCCAGAACCCAGTTTGAACACACAGTGATGGCAGTTTGGTGGAAAACATCCCAGTCTCCTTCTTGCAACGAGGACAGATTTGACATCGCTCTCAGCACGGCACAGTTATCAGTCAGGTATCACTCTCCCTCTTCTCACATGACAGTGGCTCTTGAGAACTGGAGCTCTGTTCTTAGCTCATACACGAGCAAGAGATAATGATGAAGAACTGATCAAGCTGTGAATTCCTCATTGCTTAGGCTGCTTCATAATTTAAACTGGAATTTCTGCATTCAGTATCAGCCACCGCCACCTTCACTGGCTCTTTTTTAATGCAAAAAGAAGCTAACCTGTAAATAAAATGCAGTAAATGAACGTATTTACTGCATTTCCTCTATAGCTTTTTTTTTCCCAAAGTGTTATGCGCTTCATCCTATTAAATGAAATAATTTATATTTTATTAATTTGTCTTGCTATAAAGGGCATTTAGCCTAGCTGAAATTAATTAACTCAGTCTGGGAAGGGCAAGAGCAAGCATGACATTTTATCTGTTTAAAAGGATAAGGTTTATTACTTCCATAGAGTAATATTTCAAAATTTAAAATTGCATCTACAAGGAAAACAAAACCAAACCTACCTTGAAAGACTAAAATAAACTCCTAAAACCTTGTGCAGTTTGGCAGAAAGTATACTTCAAGATCTATAGGGAAAAATAAAAACCTGTCTAGGACAGATTAACCGGGATTAAACTATGCACCACTGACATAAAGGGATTTTTTTTTCCTGCAACTTTTTGTATAAACACAGAACATTAAGCAAACCATGAATTAGACCTCAACAGGGTAATAATAGGTCTCATGTGAAAATCCTCCAGTTAGTAGACTTTTAATGACATTATGCAGCTCCAAAAATGAGCCAACAAAACACACTGGGATTCCTCTTGTTTGCTTTCCAGTATTTGACCCTTTAGGATCTGCATTTTCAAGATTTTCTGTGTGGCCAGAGCATAAAGATTCCTGTGCATTCAATATTGCAGTGGCTTTCAGAGAAGTACCACATTTTTGCAAGAGCTCACAACAGCATATATTCAGTTGTGCATTTTTTCAGGTTCTTAACATCAGGTGTTAAGTTCCAAGTATTATTATGGTCTCTTCTTCTAACATAAAGTGCTACATTGGTAATGTAAAGAGAACAGAGGCCCAAAGCTGAAAGAGCAGAGTGACTGACAAACCTCATTTTAACTGATCCCTTAGCAGCAACATTATTAGCAATACATGTAAATGTGAAAGACATTCTGCATGACTGTGTCCTGTGCTTCTCTTTTCTAATGAGGGGCTTACTGTACCAGTACTGCTGTAAAAAGCCAGTCCACTGGAAGCACTGAATTCTTCGATGAAAAACTGGGAGAGGGAGATGTGCTCATCTGTGCTCAGGGACTTGTTTCCATGTTTCCAGTACAACATCAGATCATCTTCATTGTATGCATCTAGCAGAAAGTAGAAACTAAAGTTATAAAGTTACTAAAGTCAATCACCCCTTCTGCTGGAATAATGCTTCTGTTTTCCACTCAGTCCGGGAATGCCCCAAAGAAACATTTAATTTTTTTTAAACATCAATTTGTCAGTTAGTTGACATGGAAAAAAATTGCCAAGACCATATTCCACCCTGTTCCAAGTGCAGGCCAGTCCTGTGCCCTGCCAGCAGCTTCCCTGGCAGAGGGGAGACATGGATGTGCTCAGGGACACAGGGCACACGGGATCAGAGCTCTGGAGCTGCCACTGCACAGGCTCTGCCTGAACGCTGCAGTTCAGTTCCCTTTCTCCAGACTAAAAAACAAACCAGCACCCCAGTTTTACTTAGAATCCAAATAATAACAAATTTTGAGATGTAAAAAGGCTCTGCAAAACAGAATTACCTTTTGTTGTCCAGCTCTAGAGCTTACTATGGACAACAGTCAGGGGTGAGAAAGCAGATTATTTCACAGTAATATAAGCACTCACTTTCATTTTTCCATGGGGTCAAATATTGACATCTTATTTTACCTGCATTTTTTTTCTCTCAGGAAAAAAACCCTCAACATTAATTTTTACAAATTTTTAGATTTAGGCCTTGGGAAATTAACTCATTGGCAACAAAGCAGGGTGCATCATACTTTTTCTATCTTTTCCAGGCTCTCTGAGTTCTGGAAAGATCCCAAACTATCTCCAATTTAAAATGTACATGTTGAAGGGTTCAGGTCACACATCAAAATGAGTGCAAGAGGTATTATGAACAAGGTGGAGTTCTGGTAAGAATGCAAATGTGAAGAACAATTACGAATTAAACTTACAGCTTTCCAGTTCTAAAGAGCAATTCTGAGTGTCCAGAGGAAACCGACTGAAATCCATAAAACACATAGCAGAAACTGTTATTCTGCAGAAAGGAACAGAAAAACAGAAATAAAATGAAAAATTTCACACTTGCTTAGAGCTGTGCAGACATCTTAGTTAGATCCCCAATCAATCTGCTGCTTAGAATCCTCATGATTGAGTTTTTCTGCCCTTTAAGATGCTTCTGAAATTGCTTCAAGATCATGAAATAAAGTTAAATCAGCGAGAGATCACCTTATTTTAAACAGAAAGTCATTATTATTACCTTAGATTTTTAAACCCTTTACTGGCCTGATCCTTCCTTAGTCTTTCACACACTTTGCTTCAAAGCGTTAGGAAGATTAATACAGACAGTTCACATTTTTTTACTTGATTTCTCATAGATTGAAGTAGATCATATTACAGATTAAAGAAAATATTATTTCAAGTGCTGTTTTCCCAACCATAATGGTTATAATATGTGACTGCAATTTCTGGAACCCTACTCCTCTTTTCAACATCATAGAAATGAAATGCTTTATGCTCTAAAACCTTAAGGAAATCTAGGTAGAGACTATTTTGCATTCCACCTGCTTGTTTCACAAATGTTTAGAGGATAAAAAACCCTTGGCATTTTAACCAATAAACAACAAACAAAACCAAACCCACAAGAGGCAGCAATTTAAATATGGTATGTATCACCATATTTCCTTTTCTTGTGATCACACTGTAGCAGAATTTTTACAAGTGTCAGATTTCACTGGCTTGAAATGAGATTGTAAGAGTAGTACATGAGTATGACTCCCAGCTGTGGATGTTGTTTCCATCCTTTAGCTATTGACTAAGGGATCATGGGAACAACAGGAAAAGAAAGACTATTTTAGCAACAAATCTGGATTTTTGTTTCACTTTGCTTCAATAAAATCCTGGATGCTGAATTTTAGTAGAAGGGGAGATTACCAGGATGGTTTCTGTTAGAAGCTGCCAGAAGCCTCTCCTGTCCTGTGGAGCCAATGACAGCCAGGTTCAGGAGGGACTTCCTACTGGTGGCCAAAGTTGAGCCAATTAAGAATCACAGTCACACCTCTGTGATAACATATTTAAGAATTGGGAGTGTGGGGCACCTGAAAAATTCCAGCCATGAGATAGCAACACAGAAACCAAGGTCAGAGCAGGAGGAGGAGAAGGAGGGATCCCACGCTGGAGCAGGGTAGGTGGGAAAGACTGAAAGCTATTCCCCCCCCACACCTCCCTGCAGCCCGTGGAGATCCATTGGGGTGCACAGACCCCCCTGCAGCCCCTGGAGGAGCAGGTGGATGCAGAAGGAGCTGTTGCCCTGTGGGAGGCCCAGGATGGAGCAAGATCCTGGAGGAGACTTGCAGCCACGACTGGTGGAGAAGGAGACCCACACTGGAGCAGGTTTTTCCCCCAGTAGAAGTGTTGCCCAAGGGGTGGACTCACTTTGGAGAGTCTAGCAAGGACTGTCTCCCATGGGAGGGACCCCACGGGAGTAGGGGAAGGACTCAGAGCTGCGGCCCCCCTGCAGCCCGTGGTGAAGACCGTGGTGGAGCAGGTTGTCCCCCTGCAGCCCACGGAGATCATCGGGGTGCAGAGACCCGACTGCCCCCCATGGAGTGACCCACAGGACAAGAGCAATGGCAGAACCAACCACTGACTGCAAAACTCCCACTCCCTGCTCCCTCGAACTGCTGGAAAGGTGGAGGAGTGGGAGGAGAGGGATGTTCTTTTTAGTTTTATTACTTTTAGTTCTTATCTTGTTAGTAATAAATTTAAGTATTTAGCCACTCTGAGTTTGCTTTGCTGGGGTTTTTTTGCCTTTTCTCCTTTTCCTTTCCCTCTGGGAAAGGAGGGGCCTGGAGGTTTGGGTGAACACTGAGTGAAAACCACCACATAGGGACAGGAGAAAAACTGTGGAATATGCAGATTTAGTGCACATAAGTATTTGGAATATAATGTACCCCTTATATGTAAAACTGGCAATACAAAAAGGGTGTTCTAACGAACATCTGATTCTTTAGGAACATATTAACACCACTCAGGCTAGGAAACACATTGTTTCACCTTAATAATTTTTAAATCTTGGTTCACCACTTTAGATCACCCTTTTTCCTTCTTCTGAGTTGATAAGCATTGATGGAGAAGGAAAAGAAAAAAACAGGACACCTGCCCCTGGTGCTTATGTCCAGGAAGAAATCCATGGGTTCAGCAGGATCATTGAGGCTTTGCTACTCACTAGCACAGGAAGGTTGGGCTGGCTGCAAGCTCACCTGCCAGAGCAGGGAGGAGGCACCCACAGCATCTGGGAATGCAGTGGTAGGGAAGATAACTCTGGGAGCAGAGAGGATGAGGGCAAGGAGGAAGAGCAGAGCACCAGTTTGCAAATGTGATGCAGGACCCAGCACAGGGGCTTCCAGCCCAGAGGGGATTCCAAGCAATGCCCAAATGAGACACTGATTGACACTGTGTCTATCAGCTCTACCTCCTCCTTCTCCTTCCCTCCATCTCACTTTTTCCTTTGTCGCCATTTCTGTCCTTCCCACCATACGCTCCCCTTGGTTTGTAACTTCTTGTGCACAATTTCTTGCTGTTACTCTTTGTGACACTTCACCTCTCCAGTCAGCTGCCAGGAAGCGTTTGCCTTCTTAGTACCTTTGCTACTCCTTCCCCCAGCTGAATGTGTCATACCACTCACATGGACAACCACTGATAAAATCCTTACTGAAGTAGTGTAGTTCCTCTCATCACTGCCTCTCTCTCATGGAAATTAATAGAACAATAAAAAGCATACTTCACCTCATTGTTTCTATATGGTCAGTGTTTCTTGAACAAACACTACTTAAACTTAAACAGTGGTGTGTTGCTGTTTGGGAGGGTTTTGCACATGCTCATGAAAGAGTAGGTAAGTTCATTAATTGCTGGAACAATTATGCAAAAATCTCAAGGGCTTCTATAAATCTTCAAACTATCCAGATTAGATGAAATATCACCTCTGTGCATAGGGTTAATTAGTAGCAAACTGAACAACTGTGATTCTGCATAGCATGGGCCTCAGAGTCCTTACCCATGGGGGAAAATTCCTCCATTAAAACTCTCTTTGCCACATCATCCAAATCTGCTTTATAAAGCAAAGCAATAACATGCAGATGGAAGAGAGACACATTTAATGACCTTACTATTCCAGTTCTGGAATTGCTGCTTCACTTCCCAGTTCCCTGTAGTCACACAACATGCCTAACACTGCTGGTATCAGCACCAATAATCTGCTTTCTGTGCCTGATAAATATCAATGGCATGTTTATGGGTATCTCAGCAAGAATATAGAGACAGTCTTAAAAGACTCGGAAAAAAAATAAAACAAAAACTACTTTTTTCTTTGCTAATAATATAAACAATAATATACAATAATAATATAAACAATAAACACTCAACAGTAAATCTACTGCAGTCCTGCTAGTAGCACTAGCCATGAATTAACACTTGATAAACTGCCATTATCCTGTGACAGGAAATATGTGAAGGACAGAAAATCATGGTATCAATACTAAATTTCTTTTCCTGATGCTCCACTGGTCACCATTTTCCCCTGAACTGTATTAGTGCCAGTCCAGTATGAGAAGCTTTAATGCCAGTATCTCCAGTAATTCCTCACTGCACAGGCTATGGGTCCCCCGTTGCAGTGGTGTGTTTTCTTACCGCAGACTGAAGAGGACGTTGCCATCGGGGTATACTCGGAGCATGATGTTTTCCACAGTTGTGTCATGAATGAAAGATCTTTTGGAGTGCACAAAAAACACATCAGGTACCCAGATCTTTTTGATCAGTCGCCCATCAAAAGTCATACTTTTGTTTTTGTTACTGCGAAATGAAAGTCTCTCATCCTTCCAGTAATGTCTGAGATATAAAGTCATTGTAAAGTCCTTCGTTGCATTAAAAATAAAAGAAGACAGCACCTGTTTTAGTTACGTGCAATAGAAACCAGTACAAATTCATCAACTTACCAATTTCTTCTCTGGAAATTATCTGAGAGATCCTCAATGAGAGGAATGAAATGACTCTCAGTGCATTTAAATACAGGCTGGAACTACCAGTGAGATGTTGGTTGTTTGCCTTGTCACTGGTGCCTGAGTCTGAGGTTCACACTTCATTTATACTTAGATAAAACTTTACACATTTCAGTGGTCTTATGGATCAGGCTAGCAGTGAAGGGATAAACTATAAAACCAACCTAAGACAAATGGAAAAAGGTTTCCTTTGGAAGTTTTTTCAACCTTTTCTGAGAACAGGCTATGGTTCCTTTACAAAGGCATTAGTTTGAGTTCTTCACAAGCATTAGGCCAATTTTTAAATCCATAAATCTGTACATTTTGTACAAATATGGTACAGCTGGTTTAGATTAGTAAATTTAAGAATTAAGTGTATTATAAAGAAACAATATGCTGAATTTCATAAGAGTAAGGCATTCAAGTTTACAATAATGTTATTTTTTTTTAATATAAAGATTGTTACAAATATTTTATCACCCTATTTAGAGAAACACCAAGACTGAAAATATACATGTGGAAAGAGATGGAGAGCATGCTGCAAATCCAGTCTGAGCTTCTGCACTGCCTGACTGCTCTGTGTTCACCTCTGTAACTCCTGCATTATAAGGCAGACATCATTTTTCTCAGTAGAACAATTGCTTCTGATAAGAATATTGGGAAGATACTTAGGTCTTGCCCTGTAATATGATTTTATGATTGGGGTAGGTTTGCCAAGGAGTGCAGGGATTCTTACTGGCAGTCCCCATTGCAAATGCAACAGCCATGACTAGAACTAAGCTTCCTATGAAAGGATAATTGTGCATGAGATCTCTTTGCAAATTTAACAAGCCCTGCTCTTCTAGGATGGAGCAATGTGGCACTAAAGACCAGGTAGCATTATTAGTGACAATTTTGGCTGAACAATGAACTGCCTTGCATTCCAGTGCTATAGATCCATGATTGCAGTGAAGGCCTTTTCTTCCTAGGACCATTTTTGGGACTGATTTTTCTATTCCCTTTTGCTATGATCACAGCTCCACTCATGCCACAAATTATGGGAATATTCAGATCTGCATAAGCAAAGGAAGCAAAGGACATGAAGCCTCATCACCTAATGTGCAGAGTACTAAGGACTCATCTAGAAGCCCAGGGGGTTTAGTGAATGGTTGGCATTTTCCAGTCAGACCACTGTCCACTCTGCTCTGTTCCTCTGGCCCAGGGAGAAATTCAACACTTGCAGTTTAAATGAAAATGACCTGCATACTTCAAGGCTGTGCTTCTTAAGGGATTTAATGATCTTATTCTATATTATTCATCTGGATGTTTCTGAGACCTTGAATTTTGACTGAACTCCTTCACTCTGATTCTACCCATCAACTTACCATGTCAACTTCAGATATGCTGTCAATGCTTTCTACCTGCACATCAATGCCCACAGGTATTGGTGATCCTGCAATGTAACAAGATGAATACAATAATAAATCCATATTTTTAAAGGGCAGACTGTGCATTAGCAACATACAGAGAGAATTCCATCCAAACATTCACTATAGTCTCTCCAGCTTAGTACTCTGAGTGACAAAGTCCATGGCAACAAAGTAAATTCTGATGCTAAACAGTTGTAAAAATAAGTACAAAATCTTTAGTGATCCTTTTGCAGGCAGACTAGTTGTTACTGACATTGCAGTTTGGACAGCAACAACAGTATCCTTGTGATGTCAAAGAGAAGGAACTCCTTGGAGTGCTATTTAGAATCATCATAGGGAAAAGCTGAATAAATATTTGAAATACATCAAAGATTGCAAAGCTTTCATACCAGTTCTAGTGCTTATTCCCACACTTATAAACCACATATCTTTTACATCTTTTATTATCTTTAGTTACTTCATTTTATATACCACCCCACTATTTCATGCCACCAAGAAAGGCTGTGAGTCTATAACACAGTGGGATCTGAATGGATAAATTATAAAAACGTTTGCATATTTAGAATAAAGTGATTACAAATCAACTAAAAAGTACAGCCAACTATTAAACGATTTCCACTCGTTTTAGTGCAATTTTCAGCAAGCACATCATTCCACTAATTGACTAATCACTTTGTGACAGAGGGAGAGGAGAGAACAGTGTGCATATATGTGCATACACTACATACCCCACTCCCAAGAGTATTCTGTATTTGGCATGAAAATCGGTAGAAATTATTGTACATGGGATTTCAATTACACTTGTAAAAAACAGTTATTATTTTTAAAATAGAGGTTTCAAATAACTCAGAAAAAAACACAAATAGAAGGACATCTGAACAGCAGCAGACAGCAATAGCTTTTCTAATTAGTCTTTCTCTTTTTCTTGCCTTTTCCATTTAGCAGTGTCAAGTCAAAATAGTCCAGAAACATCACTCTCATGATAACCAGCCATAATACTCTTGTCCCTTTTTGGAATTATCCTTAAAATAGAAGCCTTCAATGATTACACAGCTGCCTCCAGTTCTTACCAGTAGAGATCTTGAACTATTTCAGTGGTATAATCCCTTGATTTGACTTCTATTTTTTAATGGAGATTTGACCCTGCCCAGAACAGATGAAGAATGCATTGTGCACAGGAAAGCAAGATAAGATGTGTTTAGAGTTAGCAGGGTGCAGCAGAACATATTTAGGCACTGACAAGAGCTGTCCTGTCTGGCTTGGAAATCAGGTTTCCCTTTGAGAGGAATGCATGACTCAGTGGCCAAAGTCCAAAACAAGGCTCAGGACTTCAGGCAGTGAAGTTAAACCAGTTTATTAGTCAAACACAAGCCAGCACTTCAGAAAATGCTGCTTCTTCTGGAGAATAGACACAGCAGGAGATATCTGCCCTAGATGTTGTTGCACAAGAGTATCAATGCATAGGCTTCCTCACTCAAACTGGTAAAAATGTTTATGCTTCTTTTAAGTTTAAGCAATTCTTGTCTTTGTTTTGATCAGAACACACAACTAGTTTATTTACACTAAACGCCAACTTGTACCAAATACTGGTTGTAACCTGAGTGCAGTCACCTCCTCTGTATTGCTCTGAAATCTAAACTAACCTGTAAAACAAAGATGGGTTTAGACTAAGCAGAAATCATTGTGGGATTTATACCTGATATGAATATCATTCACAAATGGCATTTACACATCACTTAAATGCAAACAATTTATGTTGAATTATGTTGGGGGAGCAGGAGGAGAGTGGAGTGACTCTCAACATAAAAAAAGTTCTACCAGTTTTTGAGCCAAGGACAAATCTAAAGCAAATAAATGTCTACCACCAACATTCTTCCAACTGCGAACACAAATTACAGCAAACACAAATCATATCCCAAAATAGGATGACTGATTTTCTAAGCCATATGCCATGTGTAGTGAGGAAAAGGCTTTTCTTAGTGACAACTGCTCAAAGTGTGATGATGGCAGTCCTAATATTTTTGTCATTTCAAAAATTACAGACAATTTCTTACCAAACAAGTGTTATTCCACAATTTTATTCAATAATTCACCTCATCTGTGCAGAGAGAAAAGAACTGATCACAAAACTAGAAATCAGTGGCAGCTTATGATTACGCTGGTTGCACGCACACAAACCAAAGAACCACTAAGACATAAATACACACAGAGCCATTTGATTCTTTGAAAGGAAGCTTGCACTGCATTGGCAACTACTGTAAAACCAAGTCAGTGGGGACAAAGAATAGCATAAAAGTGATCAAAACCTATAGCCACGAGAAATACAGTGAACAATTCTAAAGTGATTTTTTTTTTAAAAAAAAGGGGAAAGTTACAATGAAATTTATTCATTATTAGTATAAATGGTAGACCTGTGAAATAGACTCCTTAAGAAGAGATTCCTCTTCTCTATCTGAGGAAAGATCAAAGACTGTACTCATGCTGCTTAATGAGAAAATACTGTTCAGTCTAGCATTCACCACAGACAGTTATTAAACCACATCTCCTACCCCAGCCCTGACCTATTATTGACAGATTACAGCAGCTGCAAATATTTCCTTCCTATTCTGACTTTACTTGGGCAACAAGTGTAAGTGCATGACAGAGACACTAAACACTGCACATATACAACCCTGATCACTCCAGTGTGCAGTTCAATTTTCTAATCTAAAGCACTTTTACAGTTGTCACTAACATCCCCCCCAGCCCACCACAAAAGTTCATTCTGGACTTGAACTTCCTGCTTTTCTGGGAACATTTCTTTCTGTGATTAAAAACCAAGTCCACTAGAAGCAGTAACAATTATCTATTGGGAACAGTTTGCTGAGAACTGTAATTTCTTCATCCTTAGATTTGTTTTACCACACAAGGATGTTTTTTTAAAAAAACCCCATCATTTCAATAAGCATTGGAAAGACTCCTAAACCAGCCAGAGTAGTTCAGCAATGCACGTTCCTCTGTGTCCACACCACATCTTTCTCCCTGCTATATTGAGAATTTCAATCTCTGGCTGACCACCAGGCAACAGCATCAAATTCACTTTAAAAAAAGTAACAGAGCAAAGCCGTGGTTTTTATTTCCCAGTTTGACAAGACTGGAGATGGCAGAGAGGATTTTGTTATTAAATTGAGCAGCTTCAGTTGCTTCTGGAGAGTCACTAGAAATCATCATTTTAGAGGGATTAGTGATTTCACAATAGAGGCTCTGCAGATTTTCAAGATAATTACTCCTCAGCAGAGAAAAACAGCATTGTTTTCAGATGGGTTTATACTCACACAAGCCATTTCCCATGTTTTATTTTAAAGGTTTAAATACTGTAAAAGAATTTCTTGATGAGCATGGAATTTTTTTAACAGACAGTACATCAGGCAAATTCTATAATACCCTTTTTAGAAAGGCTATTATTTAAAAAGGATATCCTTTTAGCGTTTTAGGATCAATTTCTACAGTAATAATGACTGGTTAGTGAATTCTACAGTATTTTTATAATAGTCAGACCTTTGAGCACACAAGAGATTGCACCTCGAGTTCCATAAGATAAATGCTGAATTCAGAAAAAGTAACCACTGTATGCCAGTGGCTTTGTAACACTTTATGGGTGGGGGTGGGGCGGTAAGGGAAGCAAAGCCTACAGAAAGTTCCCAGTAGGAGACAAGGACCAAGAGAGGATTAAGGCCTGTAGGATTACTTCTTTCTAAAAAGGCTTCTGGAACTGAAAAGGAAGAAAGCTGGATAGAAATGTAAACAAGCCTCAGGGAAGTGAACATATGTGGATGTATTTACTTTCTTCTGGCAATGACAGAAACAGGAGAATTACTGGCAATGGTATTTTCGTCTTGTTACTGTTCTGTTTCTTTGTTATTTTTGTGAGAAATGAAGATGGACTGGTATTAGCAGTAGCCAACTTTTGGAATGGAAGAACTAGCAGTGTTCTGGGGGGGTGTTTCTCAATTTAAAAGAAAAAATTAAGAAGATGACTATTAGAGGTCTTGAAAATAACCAAAATATTTTCTTCCTGTCCTAGACTCCATCTATTCCTTCCAGTAACAGATCAAAAGCCATTCCACTTTTACCACTGTGGCACGAAAAAGAAGACAACTTGGTGGCAAAGACCTATCAGAACTGCAGCACTTTTTGAACATACACTAGGCCATATTTTCTTTCCCTTTTCCTTCCATTTACCTTCATATGAATGTAAATGTTACTAATTTATTTTGAGGAGGGATGAAGCCTAAAGGGGAATGATCTAATGGGACTTCTGTTCCTCTGAAAATCTGGGATTAAGAATATGCTTATTCACACATTGGGACACAAATTGTTACCTCTTGACCAGCTAAATCTTGCAACATTCTTTTCCATCTAATAATCGCTAATGTTATTACCCTCTATGTTGTTTGACAGAGAGGGAATAATAAGTTTTTAAAGTTTAACTAACACACAGTTAGCATAGGAAATTACAGGTCCTTAAGACACAATATAAAAGAAAAAGAAAGTTGCCATACTTGTATGTATATATATATATATATATA
>VXAU01003447.1:139198-156135 GCA_013399695.1 Formicarius rufipectus | reverse complement strand
CACACACACACAGAGTGAGAACTTGCATGTAACACAGTGATTATAGTCATGTGGTTCCATAATCTTTAAAATGCAGAACAGTTAAAAGAGTGAATGGAAGGATTTTACTGTCAGGAAAACCAGCGGAGAGAGGAATAAAAGAATTACCTCCTCTATATGATAGTCTATGATCATTTTTTAATGGCAGTATTAATTTTTAGTAAGTGGAGACAGAACTCAGGAAACCAAGAGCTCACACCAATTACTTCTACTAGTACTTTGACATAAAATAGTTCAGAAAATAAAAAAGTCTAGACAAATAGATGTACAGTAGAAAAGAAAGGAACTTTAAAACATTTCTAAGGATTCTCTTTAAGACCTCTCTCAACATGCAGCTTTGGCTGCCGTGGGCCCTCAGATCCGAGCAGCTACAAGTTTCTGTTCATTATTTGCTACTGGCCTGTGCTCACCCCATCTCACTGATGATAATCACTCCAAGAAGTGCTGGCAGCGTGTTAGGACCTGGTGGAATTTTTATTTCCCCTACCAACACAGATTGGAAGATAATCACCTATAATGTTCCCACCACTAGCTAACAAAAGGAAGAGATGATGGTTGAGGTGGGTTGCCTGGCTACCTTGATGGCTGGGGCGAGCAGGGGGAGGGGATGCAGCACTCGGTTTTCGGCTGGCAGGGAAGAAGGAATGGCTGTGGGAGAGAGAGAGACGACTCCTTTGGAAAGCCTCTGCCCCTGCGGGTTGGTCTCCTTTCTTCTTCTCCTGCTCCAACCCCTGGGTTTTGAGTTCCTGGTGCTTCAGAGAGAGAGAGAGCCATTCGCTACCCGGAGTTTTCTGCAGGTCTCCTGACTGAACCAATGGTCAGTGTTGTGGGAGGGTGGTCCTGCTCCATCCCCGGTTCAACAGCCCAGCAACTTTTCCTTCCTCCAGCCAAGGACTAGGAGAGAGTTTTGCCCACAGAAAAGGATCCCAGCTCATCTCTCTCTGTGCGGCACCCCATCGATCCCACTCCACCCATTCCAGAGGGACACGCCGGACCTCTGTGCCCTGAGGCAGCCCTGCACCAGCCAAGGAGTGACATCACCACCTACTGTCCATAAATATTACTGCGCCCAACGGGAGCAGAGACTGCATCGCATTCAGAAGAGTTAATTACCAACTGTTTGTTCAGTTCTGGCTTCTTTAGTTTATTTTTACTCTTCTTGAATATATACAGATATATATATATTGTAGTTAAGAACTGTTATCCTTTCTATTATCATATTTTAATTAAAGTTTGTTCTAAATTTAAAGGAGGCTTTTTTCCTTCTTTGGTTTCTAGTCTAAGAAATTTCTTAATTTCCTCTAAATTAAGACACAGCATAATTTAATTTTTTACTTTCTCTCTGCTCCAAACTTGAGGTGTCTTCTCACAGTTTATCAGTTTATCCAGCTATTGAAAAACCCACTGGCAGGTGAACATACACAAACCATGACAAGATCTGAGTCTGAGCCTACTAACAGGTTTTTGTTTCCTTCACTAGGACCTATGCAGAGACAGCCTTACTAGACCTGGCAGGTGTTATCCTACCATCGCAGAACCCCTCACATTCCCATCTCCTGGCCTTTGTCAGTGCCTCTGGAAGCAGCAAGGTCTAAACAAAATTCCTACAATGTTCACTGATGCAGCTAGTAAAGCTGTTAGAGCAAAGGAAATACCCATGCTCCTAGCCCAATGTCTAGTGGAATTACTCAAATCATTATGCTAGTCCACATCTGTTTGCAACAGCAGAAGATCCATCTACTGGAGACTTCCAAGCAATGCTGGACATGACATTACACAGAAGGCAACAATCAAACAACAACAAAAAAAAATTCAGGAAAGCTAAAAAAACACCAACCCCACATCCCTCCCACCAACAACTGAAGAGCCTGGATTAGGGAGTCACTTAAGTTTAATTTTTTTAAGAACATTTACGTGTACTTAATTTCTAGTTTGCTTCACTCAACCTCACTGTATAATGCACTGCAGACAGAGTGACATTCCTACAGTCAAAGAGCAGGAACAGTCTGCGAGCAGCTTGGTGGGTCTGCTTCATCCTGATGCACTGTGGTTCTCAGGCTCTGATCCTGCTAATAAATCTGCTAATAAATGGACAAAGTCAGGACTAAATTTTAAAATCAGCAGAGTGTCAAATTCTGACTATGCAGCTGGAATGGCATTGCAATTGAGAGAAGAATGCCAAGACACACTCAAAAATGACAGCAGTATGTGTCCATTTGCTCGAAGAAAAAAAACGGATCTCTTACCTCCACAGAGCAATGATACACTTTCCTGAGAAAGCAACCAGTCATGTGAGCAAAGACACAGTTAATTCCAGTAACACAGCAGCCAGTAGCATCAGTATCCAACAGTTCCATGTCCTTTCCCCCCAAGTTTTTCCCTGTACATGTTTGCTGAATTTACAAATCAATAACAGCAGTGCTCTGCTTTTCATTTGTAACAATTATAAATACTAAAAACTCTTGGGCCTTTAATCTGCCTCATTTACATTGCATGTGTGGGGCTAAATGGAATCAAACTAGACAGATTTAGATTTAAGAGTTCTCTGAACTGAGGAATCTCCAGCAGGTTCAAAACAGCATGAATTTTCCATCTGTTTTTTCTCCTAAACTGGTGCAAAAGATGATTGACCTTCTTAGGGAAAGGGGCACAATGGAGCCAGATTAACAAAATCTGTCATTCCAACTCCCTGACATATCCAGAAAATCCCAATAGAGTATAGGAGAGGGCGGAAAACTGTCCCTTTTCTAAAGGTAAAGAATAAATTTTTGGTTTTCATCTAGTTTCTTTGACCTGTTTTTTTTTTTTCCCTCTATTGCGAACTGATGCATTGTCTGAGCTGAATAAATCATTCAATGTAGCATGTGACAGATACAAGCCTTTCACGAACCACAGTACTGAGATGATTCATTAGATTTGACGAGAGAAAACCCAAAATTTCACCTGCCTTAAATACATAAAGTCACAGTGCTGTAAGTCCTTATGCAATTCAGGGCTATTTGTAACTGCTGCGGCAGTGACACCTCTAATTTAAACTTCTCCTCTAGGTAAGATTCCTTCTGCTGCATACTAAATCATCAGCAGTCTTCTGGGAAACTCATGCCCTGTCTCTGCTGTCATAAAATAATTCTTAGTATGTTATTCAGATTCATGTTTCAGTTATTTATTTGTCCACTGGTGAGATCACACTTGTGTATCAATGCTCTGCTGCTGCCTTACACACCTGCCTCTTGTGAAAACCAAACCATTCTTTACTACTGCAACATCACTGAAATCAATGGTAAAACAGAAACAATGGAATATAAATTTGGGATTAACATTCATTTCACTATTACTTTTTCCCCTTTGTGCTGTAAAAATGCTAATGGATCTGTTTTAGTCTAGGAGAGTACACAGAAGTATTCCATATACTAAGAGAGTTCTGAAAATTTGGAAGTGTGTGAACTGCTGGATGTGGCTGCAAAAATGTGCCTCCCTCCCATGCCACCATGGCATGTGGATAACAGAGGAGAAGCTGAGTTGATGAGCTCTCCTGCTGAAAGCTATTTCTGAAAGACAGGAGTGCAGCTGAAATCATACCCATGGCAGTGTGATTAGTGAGAGGTCTGTGCAATGAAGTCAGTGGGAAAACTACAGCTGGCTTCAAGAGGAATTGAATGGACTCTATGACTAGTCATCTGAAAATAAAAGGATGAGGGGAAAAAGCCTGGTACAGATTTTCTGGGTGTAAAAAAATCCTCAGTGCCTGTGGAAAATTACAGCTGCCATAATCACAGGGTATGTTCTAAAAGCTGCTTTTATGTACATCTGAAGTATTGCTTTCTGGGATGATCCATCAATAAAGTACATCCCAAACCTCTGTCTGCTTTCATGGAAATGCTACTTCCTTTCTGAGATGACACTCTCAAAAATTTAAATTCCTTATGTTGCAAAGCAGGTGCTAACAAGAAGAGGTCCAGGCTAACAGATATTAGACTAGACAGGTATCAGGCAAGAGGTAATTTGAATTTCTGTTGCCAAGAAACAGGCTGTATCTCACCTATTGTTCAAAATCAGGCAATATTTTTGCTCTGACGACATAATTTCTATGGTAACAAGAAGCCCTGTCACATTCTCCCAGTGTATCCAGAGAGGCTCTTCTTATCCCAGGTCTCCATCCTGGCATGCTTGTCACGCCCCAGCTGCCAGCAGCTGGTGTTAACAGGAACAGGACCACAGACTTCAGCTAGCCTTCCAGATTTATTTTTGTCTACACAACTGATTATTGGTCCTCATATTTTATTTTGGCTTCATAATCCAGAGTAGTTTGCTCTATTTTCCTGAATCATGAAAACAGGACTCATGACGCAAAGGCTCAGACAAAGCTTATTAGTGGGGCAGTTTTCTCATTTTCTCTTTCATGAAGGAGAGTCAAAATTGAATCTAAACTGTGAATATCCCATTAAATATTCACTTTATCCAGATGCAATTTAGTTAAATGAAGAAATAATCATCATAGTGCCCAACAACACAGAAACAACATGATAATAAAGACCTGGGGGTAGGTTTTTGGGTTTTGTTTGGGTTTTTTTGTTTGTTTGTTTTGGTTTTGGGTTTTTTTGATTGGTTGGTTGGTTTTGGTTTTGGTTTTTTTAATTTTGCTCAGAGCAAACCGATTTAGGAACTGATGGTTCATTTCAATCTCTCAACACAAATTTGATGACCAAATAAATTGCTAATTGCTACAGTTTACAGCTTAATCATTGTTCTCAAAGAATCTTATTCTAGTAATATTTTTTAATTAGTTCTAAAAAGGAGACAACAAGAAGAAATCTCTTCTACTGATATATTAAGCACAGAAAAGTCCCTTGCCTTCAAGTATTTTTAGATTTCTTCTTTCTTTATTTCTTCAAGTACAACAAAAGAGATGCTCTGCCATTAAGTCTGTCATTCCATTTCAAGTGACACTGCTGAACAGAGTCCAAGTAAACTTCCAGAGACAGGATGAACTATGAACCAGCACAGTGCAGGTGTGTGCTGCTTACCTCCAAATCCAGGTCTCAGTGCAAAGTCATGGTCCTCTATGTGAAGAAGCTGCTCAGATTTAAGTGGCCGTACTTTCGTGCTGTCAAGTTTCCTCATTTTAATTTCTCGTTTGCTGTGTTTAACAACAACAACAAAAAAGAAACTTATTTTTTTTGAATGCCTGACGTTCGGAGTGCTAGTTAAATGAAGAAGGGATCTGAGAATACTGGGCAGTTGAACGTGGTATGGTAAGGGTAACAACTGTACTAATGAAGTTGGAGAAAGATATAGTGGGAAAGGTTGGGAAATGAGGTATGAGGGTACCCAAGTCCATGAAGAACACCAGTTATTTTTAAGAAGTTCCAGGAAGAACATCTATATTTCTGTTCCCCTTAAGAGGTTGTATCTCATACAAGAGAATAGCACTGTTTGAAACAAAGTTATTATTCACATAAACACTTGCAACTCAAACTCGGAAATAACACCACCAACCCATGGCTTCACCACTTCATACATTATCACTATGACAGAGACAATTATTCCTTTTCATTATAAATGTGGTTCTTTTCCTAGGAGCTCAAATGGGTCAATAATTTTTAAGGACTGAGAAATTATGATCCTGGGTCCAGGAACTTACAGGGGTAATGGCTTTAAACAGAGAGTAGGTTTAGATTAGATATTAGGAAGAAATTCTTCCCTGTGAGCACGGTGAGACCCTGGAACAAGGGGAACTGTGGTTGACCCATCCCTGGAAGTGTTCAAGGCAAGGCTGGATGGGAGTTTGAGAAACCTGCTCTAGTGGGAGATGTCCCTGCCCATGGAAGGAGTGGTTGGAACCAGACAATCTTATGAGTCTGTGTTCAGTAGTACACATCAGGAACATCTTTCTCCTGGTGAGAATAGTGAAACATACTACCCAAAATAGGGAACATATTGCTTGGGCAGGTTTTGAGACTTCTTTCACTCGGGCCATTTAAGAACAGGTCACACATTTCTTTGTAGGAATGACTTAAATACAACTGCTTGCCACAGGCAAGGGACTCTCCCTAGACACAACTTCTTTCATGCTTTCTGTGATTCTCTAGGACTTTGCTGCCAGCAGCTCCAATTATTCCTTTAGACTGACTGATAGAAAGCTGTTCTGAGGATTGGCCCTGTAGTCAAACACTGCTTAAGGCAAGGTGTGGAAGACCTCAGGATATGGTGTGGGCCTGTACTTACTTATTTTTGTCCTTTCGCCCTTTTTTTCTTCATAATGAAGCCCAAGGCATTATTTTTAAGTTGCAGGAACACTGAAGTGGCTGCTGGGCTACTCAGAACCATTGGGTTTAAACAAATTAATTTACCTTAGGACCCTTGAGTGTCTATGGCAGTGTTGGCTGAATCAATTTATCAAGGCAATCAGAAGACTCATCAGGCATTTCAAATACAGACTTCAGTTTCCTAAGTATGAAAATCATGTGGATGCTAAAATGAAACCCTGTGCTTCAGAGAATTGAAAGCACCACAGAGCAAGCCTATGTTAGAGTAGGATGGGCAGCAGAACTGAACACCTGCAGTGCTCTGCCACAGGGAAATTCTGCTGCTTGGAAACCAGTATGAGGGAGAATGATGAATTATGCTCAGAGTGCTGTGGCACAGCTAATACAGTTTGGAAGCATTAGGTTATTTGTTATCAGATGCACCAGGAAAAAGGTCTGCTTGATGGTCTGATGATTTCACTGGAAGAAGCAGCCTGGAACTATGATTCATCTACTACAGCTTCTTACTAGAAGCAGGTATGTGACTGAGGAAGACTTTCCCTGGGCACAAGAAGGAAAACATAACCCATCAGGACAGGAATTTTCTACTTCATAAACTACTGAGAAGAGTTGTTACAGGATTTTGATATTCCTTCTATTTTCCCAGGCAAGAACAAAATAGAAATGCGGCCTGTATGAAAAGCATCTTTTGTGCCCACTTACTTGAACAGCTGATGTTTTATATACAAATGGTGGAATTCTATAATTATTTCTGGTTGCTACCAAAAGTAGTTATTCAAACTAGGCAAGATCTTGCAGGAGATAGAAGAACATCTTTATTGCAAATATGCTACATCTTCTCTTCAATACCTTCTTTTGGCAGAATATAAACTTTTCCAGTAAAGGAAAACAGGCTTACATGCAGAGGTACATGCTTATGGTACTTGGAATGAATTTCATGGGCACTGGTAACATTTTATTTGTAAAGGTACCAAAATACAGAAAAAGTCCATTAAAATTTCCAAGATAATTAAAAAATAATGTGCTTTTGCTTCACATTTTTTCTCCTTTTGACTGCTTCCCCAACCCAGGGGTAAGAAGAGTTCTACAGCACTTCAACATCAGCATCTGGAATCCAGATGTTGATCTTTGGCAGAGAGCTACAGTATTAAATTGTCCTCACTACAGCACTACAGTTATTTGACTGATGATTGAATGGGAGTCGCATGCATGTGTTTGTTTATTCCAAATAAATCTTAGGCCAGTACCTGACTATTGATCAGCACTCCAACATTGTGAAATCATCAGCAGATATTTTCTAGAGTGCTCCATTCCCATGGTACCAATTCCATTAAAAAGCAGAAGAGATAGATCTAACTAGCCTAGGTCTCAGAAAAGCTTTCTGAGATCAATGAAGATATACTTTTTATTGTCACAGAAGCACAGCAAAGACAGATTATATTTCAGTGGCCCGGCACCCCAGTTTGTTGCAGCTTTGACCAGCCCAACACAGTCCAGGACTCTAAATGCAGCCACTGATTCTGCACATTCACTGTATGGCAGATGTCAGGCTGCAGTGTTTGAGAGGCAAAGCCCACACAGAATCACAGAATTAGGTTAGAAGAGACCTCTAAGATCACGAAGTCCAACCACTAACCCAGTCCTGCCAAGCCCATCACCAAACCATGTACCTAAGCACTACATCTACATGTCTTTTAAACACCTCCAGGGATGGTGACTCAACCACTTCCCTGGGCTACTTGTTCTAGGCCTTGACAACCCTTTGAGTGAAGAAATTCTTGTGAAATCATTTATCAGCAGGCACATGCACCTAAGGAAAGGGAATTTACCTACTTGGGTGAACTCTGACAGATGCCTTGGCATTAGAATAGATTTGGGGAATGATCAATATCAGTTTATTGGTCTCAGGGAGGCACGTGCTCAACAAACTACTGCTTCCAGTTATAACTGTGCTTTTCACAGCTGTATTCCAGGCAGCATTTCACGTTCTTCAAATGAAATGGTAATCTATAATTACATTCCAAAAGAGGCCATAAAAGCATATGAAGTGTTTTGGATCACATATGGAAGACAGACCTGTTGGTAATTATATAGTAAGTCAACAGAAGCACTAGCTTTCTGGATGAAAAAAGTGAGGAATATTGTTTTAACATTTCCCCACCCAATACTACAGAGTTCTCAAAGAGCACTTAGTCCTACAAAACCACAGCAACTAATTGAGAATTATTTAATGATGGACACAGGTCTGTCAGGTTTTTAAAGACAAATTTAGCTGCTCCTATGTAACCTTGATTTCCATTAGCAAATGAAAGGTCAAAGGTCTGCTCAAGTGTACTTGGATCATTTTTGGTTAAAGCATTTAATCACTTAATGCCACCAGTGTAGTTCCACAACCAATGGCATTCATGGGATTGATGTGGTTAGTATCCCATCTGGTTGTCTTTAACTTACCACCTTATCAAAAGTTTATGCTGGTTCAGGGAGCAATCAGACAATTTTCATGGAAAAGAATTCCACTGAAGATCAATAAATCTACAGAAATTACATCCAACACAGAATGTACCTGAAGGAAATTTGGTGACTTGATACTTGTGGGAAATATCTTATTTTTTTGCCCTGTCCTTATTCTTACAAACTTGTGCTTACAAGTCCTTGTTATATTTGGTAAGATCCTGTGTGACTGTTACTCTGTTTTAGTGATCTGTGTAACTAATGATATGGTAAAAGTTCCTGGTAGGAGACCAGAGAAAGGTGGTAGGGGGAAAAAATATCTTGTTATGTTCAAAATGAAACTAGGTAAGTTTTTGAAAAGAATACTATTAAGGACCCTTTTATGAAAAGAATAGATAAATTTCACGGCCAAATGTTTCTTTCCAGTCCCAAAGATACTCTAGCTACTACTAAATCAAAGGTATCCAAAAGGTAGAAGTTACAGAAATCTTAGTCCCAGAAGAGTCTGTGGGGTTACACAGCAGTGTGAGCTCTTAAATGTTTTAACAAATTTATCAAATCTTGAAGCCCAGAGAAATGTAATAATCAAAGTTGTATAGTTTGGTCTCTCACACATATAAATTAATTTCTGAGTGTTCAGTAGCATCTGCAACATGTACTGTCAAAAAGCCTAACATTTAAACAATCAAATGTTTTGTTTTGTTCTTCGCTGTAGGAAATGGACCATGAGAATAATCGCTTTCTCATGTACTTTTGGTTAATGCTTTAAAATCTTCTTTACAGAAGAATGCAGACAAATAGCTTTGGAGGGAGAATTGGGTTACTCTATTAAAACAGTGGAACTTGTAGGTTAAGTAACATTTTCACATGAGATTCTTTTTAAAAGGCCACCCATTTAACCAAGGCCATCTGGCAGCTGTGTCCCTAATAACCCTAGTGCTGGCTGAAAGAATTTTCCCCAGAAAGAAAAAGAGGCTGGTGGGAAGTCAGACCCCGCTGCAACATACTGGAGGATAATTCTGCCTTTAAAACAAGAGAATGAAACAAAGAGAAATTAAACACATTTGGATCCTTTGCAGAGAAAAGCTGATTTGCAGCTGCTAAGCTTTGGGATCCTCTGTGGCTTAGATTCTGCAGCCTTCTTCCCATTTTGAAATCACTAGGACATCAGAAATGGAATTTGTGGGATGGCAAAGCATGTATAGAAAACTGGTACACCAGGCAGCATCAGAAAAGAATGCAGTCCTGGCATTCCTCCTTGTTCCTATTCTTCCTTTTCTGTGCGCGCCCTGCCTGTCTCACAGGCTTGTCATATGGGTCCGCTTTTACGTATTAGTAAAGATCTGTGAAGATGGAGAGGACATTGTGCTAATACTGGTACTTGCTGAGGCAAGAGGATGTTCAGCAGGATGCCTCAAAATCTGCTGTCTCCTACCACCTGGTTTCTCTCCTGCTTTGTGATTTTTTTTATGTCAGTGATGGAGCAACTGCTCTCAGCTACTGCAGAACAGTATAAATGTGAACAACAGGAGCATATGCTTCCCTTTTAGCACCAACAAAAGTGTATCAGCTGAGCTTAAATTAGACCTTCCTTGCCACTACCATTAGCAATAACAGGGTATTTATTCTGTTCCTATTTCATTTTTAACTGCTTCCTGAGGCAAGCAAAGCACCAGATTAAACCTGATGTTGATACTAGGGCTAGTTCTGTTTATATTCCTTTGTTATTACAAATACTTGTGCACCAGCATTCACTCACAAAAGCTGTCAGTGAGTTTGAAACAGTCAGCTGAACAGCCATTCTTTTCATGAGCTTTCCACTTACACCAGGCTTGAAATGGAAACCCAGTGATACAGCATCACCAGGCACCTCTGCTGTGTAATCTGTTACCTTACGCTGTCTAAAAACATCATTTTATCAAGACATGTAGAGTTTCAGAGATATTTCACTGCTGGATTATCAAATAAGAACTGATAAACTGTATCCCTGCTAAAAAGCATGCAATTTGAGGGGAAAAAACCAACTTAAACACATCAGAGGAGTCCACTCATTATTTTCCCTCAAAACGTGATAGTGTACAAATAAACTATGAGCTCCCCTGCTCATTTTAGTAGGGGGTCAAGCACATTAAAAAATCTAACAGTTGTATCCCTTCTCCTTCCTTAAATACCCAACAAAGAGAATTTTGTCTTGGATTATCACTAGCAGTCTTCAGTCTGTTCCCATACTATTAGATTAAGCTGGAAATGCATTGAGAGACTTCACATGGCAGATGTGAAATTGCATTTGTAGGGAAAAAGCACTAATACTTTGCACAGAAACTTACATGTTAAAACCTCTGTATCATTACTCATTTCCAACCAGCTACTTCATTGGAAAAAGGAGGAACAGAGACATTTTTCAATGTATAAAAGCACAAGTATGTTCCAGAAAGGGAACACACTGTGTCATCACTACAAATAAAGTATAATTCACTTAATTTAGTGCCATAGAAATGTCTTCTGTATCTTTATAGTATAGCTACTCTGCTGTTTGGGCAATGGAAGTCACTTGGTAACATTGGCATAGAACTTTGGAAGGCGTTTCTGCTTCTTGCAATGGGAGAGAGAGGGCAAGAATACTTGGTACATCACAGGAGTAGCCTGGTATCACAATAGTAGCCCTATGTCACACAAGATAAAAGAGATGCGTGTGGGTGTGAGTGTATATATATATATATATGAAGGATTCCTGAAATCATAATATGAAATGCCTGGTTATGAAAAATTAATCAATATTTCACCATTTCTGTTTTGGGAACACTCTATCAATACTATGTATACTGTAAATTCAGAAACAGCAAAACAGGACAGTGGACAAAGAGGGTGCATTGAGAGGTGTCTGACAGCATGAAGTTGAACACTGACAGATAAAGTACATTGCTTACCTGGTATGCTTTCTTGAGAAAGATAGTTGTTGCTGACGATGAAGACGGTGACGGTGACTGTGAGAACTGTGTAGCATTGCTGTTGGCCATAGGCAGGTGAGCAACAGCAGTTTCACGACCAGGACCATCTCTTCCAAAAGAGAAATGCACCTGATCAGCCAATCCACCTTGCTGACTTCTTATTTTCAGTGTTTTTACTGTTGAGAAACAGCATAGCATACAAAAGATGCGCGTGAAGCAAGGTGTCACTGAAGAGAGAAAACAGGGGCATCCCAGTTCTGATGTCCTTGCTGAGTTCCCCTCATATTTTGGCAAATCATAAATATTTCTTCAGCTGTACATCCCGGCAGCATCTGCTGTCAAAAAAGAAGCATCTTGTTTTCAGAAATGTAGTAGGTACAGTAGTTTGTTTGGCCAGGCTGCAGTCTGATCCATTGCTTCCACTCTTTCATTACTTTAAATTCTCCATCACCCGCTCAGTAACCTCTCCCACATAGCCTATGCAGGCAAAGTGATGTCAAACATTTAATCCCCCTTAAATCCCACACAAAACTATATAAAAATCTGCTTTAATGACAAAGGCCTCTAAATTAATCTTGCTTTATATGTATATGTGTATCTGCTCAAAATCATTTTCTGTACAGATCAAGCTCTTTTGTTAACTGGCTATGTTGCACTGTCTTCCCAACCATTAACATCCTTTCTGTCTCCGTGATCTGCAAGCATTTTGTCTGCACATGCAGAACTACTTTCAGACAGAACAATACCACAGAACATGTCCAAACTAAAAATGAAGTCTTGTTTCAGTACTCCCCAATAACATTTGGAAATACCAACAATATTTCCCTCCCTCCTTTCCTCCCCCCCTCCTTTTAACTAAGCTCAGAAGCTATTTAACTTATGCTAAATTTACAAGGTATGGGCATGTCTAAGATCCAGTATTCTTCCACCAACCTGAATTTTATCTTTATCTTATTTAGCCTGGCCTGCCTGTTCAACAGCAGGTTGAATTGCAAAACATTTTATTAACAAAATGTTGCTTAAGCAGTTAAGTTGTGCATGTCAGCTACAAAAGATGTAGGGACACATTGCTTTAGATGTCAAATTTATCTTTTTTAAACCATCGGTAAGTTCAGTCATTATCAAAATCGACAGCATATGTTTATTTTTTTTTATTTAGAAAATGAGAGATTTGAGACTAAAAGTTTGGGAAATGGAAATACCCATCCTCTGTCTAACAGATGGAGAAGTAATTTGGGTTTACCGGCAGTAGGCTTCTTCCTAGGTAAGACAAACAAAAGAATAAAACCAAGCCCAACACTGTGTCTCCTGAGACTGTTAACACCCAGGCACCCTGGGATAATAATTCTGTGATGTGGGCATCTGCCTTCTTAGAAGTTTCCTGAGATTTCCAACTAACTTCATCTGGGCCAAGAAATAATGCCCAGATATAAACGATTTCCATGTGGAGGTTACCGATGTGACTTAAAAAGAAAAAAAAAAAAACGGGGCGGGGGGGGANACAGTGGACAAAGAGGGTGCATTGAGAGGTGTCTGACAGCATGAAGTTGAACACTGACAGATAAAGTACATTGCTTACCTGGTATGCTTTCTTGAGAAAGATAGTTGTTGCTGACGATGAAGACGGTGACGGTGACTGTGAGAACTGTGTAGCATTGCTGTTGGCCATAGGCAGGTGAGCAACAGCAGTTTCATGACCAGGACCATCTCTTCCAAAAGAGAAATGCACCTGATCAGCCAATCCACCTTGCTGACTTCTTATTTTCAGTGTTTTTACTGTTGAGAAACAGCATAGCATACAAAAGATGCGCGTGAAGCAAGGTGTCACTGAAGAGAGAAAACAGGGGCATCCCAGTTCTGATGTCCTTGCTGAGTTCCCCTCATATTTTGGCAAATCATAAATATTTCTTCAGCTGTACATCCCGGCAGCATCTGCTGTCAAAAAAGAAGCATCTTGTTTTCAGAAATGTAGTAGGTACAGTAGTTTGTTTGGCCAGGCTGCAGTCTGATCCATTGCTTCCACTCTTTCATTACTTTAAATTCTCCATCACCCGCTCAGTAACCTCTCCCACATAGCCTATGCAGGCAAAGTGATGTCAAACATTTAATCCCCCTTAAATCCCACACAAAACTATATAAAAATCTGCTTTAATGACAAAGGCCTCTAAATTAATCTTGCTTTATATGTATATGTGTATCTGCTCAAAATCATTTTCTGTACAGATCAAGCTCTTTTGTTAACTGGCTATGTTGCACTGTTGCACTGTCTTCCCAACCATTAACATCCTTTCTGTCTCCGTAAAGTAGTAAGTAGTAAAAATTGCTTTCTGAATTTATTTACCAGCTGGAAAAGGGAGTCCTTAGAACCCCTGCTCCAGAAATATGGCAAAGATAGGCTTTGCAGAATGACTGGCACCTCCCTCCAGAAGAGGGGAGTCTTTAACAGAGAAAGAAGCAATCAGATGCTGTTTTTATTTGGCTATCAGCACCGTGCTGCTTTATTACTCCTGGCTGTAGCAAGAACTGTGGTGCTGAAAAGACTGGTCCATGGAGGATTTCCAAAACATGCTGAGTGTTCCTTTGACTGCCCCTGCTAAAACCAGCTTTAGCCAAAAAAAAAAAAAAAAAAGAGAAAAAGGAAAAGCAAGGTCTTGGGTGCATTGACATTGCACACCTTCACCACGTTGATGTCATAAAAGTACTTTGAGGGGCTTTGCCTAACCACACGGAAAATCTAAGCACTACCCCTCTGTCCTTGACTGTGGCATATTTCCAGAAACTGCACAGCCCACACATGTGGAGACTTCAGGACAGACTCCCACAGAGGGAATGGCAAACACTTCCACTGCCCGGCCTGAATTCAGTGAGGGTGACAGTGTGTGCTGTCACCCCCAGCAATGGAGTTTCTCCATGAGAGAGATGTTTTCATTTCCTCTGGGCAAGGGAGCATTGCACAGAGAAGATTATAATATCATTATAAATTACTATTAAGGAAACAGGTTAATCTCCTAGGCATTTGTTGGTAATAAATTCTAAAAAGATCCATCTTGGCAGAAGAATAAAGCAAGGTAATACACTTTGCTTGTACTAGGTGAGTTGCTAATTCTTGTGGTGGTTCTTATGTTTAAACACAGAGCATTGTCTCTTTGTTATTATTAAGTATTTCTTTAAAATTATCTCTTCTCTATGGCCCTTGAAGAGTTTTTTGATGCTTATCTTTCCAGGACAAAACCCAGCACAAGGTAACAGTGCACAAGATCATTGAAACAATTTACAAACAAACAAGCAAGAAAAACAAACGAAAGTGAATAAACCACCTGGTAAAAAGAAAATGAGATGCCTTCTTTTAGTCAGCAAAATAAAATACCATTTCTGGTAATTGAAATCTGGAACTACAGACCCCTCCTCACCACAGATCACCAAGCAAAGCAAATTGACCATTGATATTATAAAAACAAGAACAGAAAAATGCCAGGGATGAAGAGATGTTTCAGAGGTTGGAATTTTGCAGAAAATCTGATCACACCTAAAGGCCATTTTAAACATATGAGTATATGAACAGCTGAAACACCACAGCACACCAGCACTTACCAACCTGTAAATTAGCTGCAGTGGGAAGAGATGCAATGCGGAATGGGTAATGTGGGTTTACCTGGCATGTGTTTTTTTATTCTCCTAATCAGAGAATGAAACACCAGGAAAAAACAAAACAAAACCCCAAAACAAACAAACAAAACCCCCCAAACAAACAAACAAACAAACAAACAAATTAGTAAGAGCCTCCTGAGAGGCACTCATTTCTGATAAACAACCAACAAATCACAGAAAGCAGATTAACCAGAGCTGTGACTGTGAGAGCGAGAATGCAACACATCACAGGAATAGGCAGCATTTTGCTTTTCTATGGTAACAGACTCAGTGCAAAGCACTTACCATTTATATCATGGTGACTTGCAGAATTAATGCCAGAATTAACGACAGTTTGTCCTGCTTATATTAATGCAAATGACAAACTGAGTTTCCAGAATAAGGTATACATTCACATTTCCTAACAGGATGAAGTGGGAGGAAAGCAGACACTGACCATTAATATTCCAGTTTGCAGATCTCAGAACAGAGCAAGTACTTTACTTAACACCTGCAGTGGGTCCAGCTCTTTACCAGGTCTCTTGGTAGGGGGGGCAAGTGAACATTCATCCCTATCTCAAATAGTCTGAGGTAACAAACTGGGCACAGAAGGATTGCAAAGTACAGAAATAAAAAAGAATTCAAAAGCTAGCAAGACCCACAGCTCAGCTGAAGATCTGTGAAATCAGGGGTTTGGACTTACTGATTCTTATATTTTCTTAGCATCTCACTATCTCTGGAATTCTCATATCATCAAAGCATTCCTGACATCAGACAAAGCCTGCTGTGAAGGAAACCGAAAAACCAATTACAGATGCACAGTCCCCNCCCATTATCCATCTCATTCAACTGTTCACAGTTCAATCCTTTCCTGTTCAACAAACTTAGGGAAGATCATTCATAGCCTGACCCAGGGGCAGTCAGATAGTGCTTCCAGCAGATTTTGTGTATTCCCAGAGTGGAGTTCCTGGACAAGGCAAACACAGTACTTCTAAGACAATTTATTCCAGGTGGAGATAATACAAGTTCCTGAGCTAGTCTAAGTTCCCTCATCTCACCCAGGCTACATACATCAACGTATGAGACCACTGATTAAATTACATATAAGAAAAAATCCAAGAGCCTTTGGATCCTGTTCTTTCCCCACCCAAGCACTGGTCCAACAGTAGCAGCATGTGAAATAAAAAGTAAACTACACTGCAGGCTTTGTGATAAATGTGTAACCACATTTTTGCACAATCAGCTACCTGCACATTCATCAGTGTTAACTCATTTCCAAATGTTTTCCTCATCTACAAAAGAATAATAACACTTACATGCTGTCTTCTCTGCTAATTCTAGTAATTCACATTGTTTCCTGATACTTTGGAGAAAGCCATATTTTAGATGTGTAATATCCTTAGCTGAAACCACCAGCTGTTATTCTCACTAAGCAGGAGAAATGGAACTGGGAAAGAGGAGATGTTCTGAGTGCTGAGGTTATCCACCAAGAGCTATGAAGGGGAGCTCTGAAGGGAACTGTGGTTAGATCATGTCATGCTAATGCAGAATGTGTTGATTTTGTGTACTGACCTAAAGGAAGTCAAAGGAGTCCGTTAAAAAAAAA